>ML777108.1:1000418-1028335 GCA_009831015.1 Picea engelmannii
TCATATGCAGTTAGAGTTCCTAGAAGTTGATCAATGGACAGAGTTTTAAGATCATTTAATTCTTCTATTGCAGAGACTTTTGGATTAAATTTATCAGGCAGAGATCTTAAAATCTTCTGAACTAAGAGTGAGTCATCAAACTTATCACCTAGACCCTTCATGGCATTTACAAGTTCTTCAACTCTTAAAAAATACTTGCTAATTGTTTCATCTTCATTCATCTTTAGTTGTTCAAATTTCAATCTGTATGTTTGAAGTTTGGCATCTTTTACTTTCTCATTTCCTTCATAACTGTTAATAAGTTTATCCCACATTGCTTTGGCAGTATCAAGATGCATCACCATTACAAACTCAGCTTCAACAAGTCCATTCAAGATAGCATTCATCCCCTTAGCATTAAAACTAAACTCTAACTTATCATCCTTGGAGGCTAGCACAATAGGCTTTGTATATCCAGTCTCTACTACATCCCAAACATTAGCACCCAAGGCCATTAAATATGTTCTCATTCTAATCTTCCAGAAGGAAAAATTGGTTCCATCAAACAAAGGGGGCTTAGAGGCTGAAGTCCCTTCATGACTTGTCATGTTTAAGCTTAAAGATATACCTTTGAATAAAAGGAACTCTCTCTGATACCAATTGTTGAAAGTATTAATATAACTGAGAGGGGGGGGTGAATCAGTTGTCTTTGAGCTTAAACAATCATAAGTATGTTAAAACATTATTAATCTTTCTTCAAGTGATCATCAACATTATACAACATATGGAAAGTAAAAGTAAAAAGCATCAATCACACATAAGGTATACACAGAGACAGATTTTCATGAGGAAACCCATAAAGGGAGAAAACCTCTTCTTCTTCGAAATGATAGGCAGTCTTTTAAGTTTTTTACATCATATTTAATTGAGCACCAACTCAATGTGAGCTACCTTTGTTTTTACAAGCTGCAACTTGTTTTGAGAGAACCAACTCGATGGTTTCTCTAGCACACACTAGAAGGAAGCACCAGCTCCCTAGTTTCTCTAGCACCCACTAGAAGGAAGCACCAACTCCCTATATGTTCCAGCACCAACTGGATGGAAGCACCAACTCCCAGTTACACAGGCTCCAACCTGTATAACAGAGAACACTTGTTCTCCCTTGCACCACCCTGCCACCTTGGTTTCTCTGGCTGCAACCAGATAGAAGCTACAACTTCCTGTGTTCAAGCTCCCACTTGAACCTCTAAGGACAACAGTCCTCTCGAGCACCTCCCAACCTCCCTAAAATATTAAATGAATAAATAAGCAGTCAACTATGAAGATAAATCAATTCTTACCAATCTTTCTTTGTTCTGTAAAACTGGTCTTCTACAAACTGTTCTTCTGTTCTTCTCTTCCTCTGTCTATTCAACAGGTCTGCTCAACATTAACTCGTTCTGTCATTCTGCTCTGCTTCAACTTCTCTTCATCATCTTTTACTCTTCTCTGAGTTTCATCTCATGCTGTGCATATTCTCCATCTCACTCTGCACCTACCGATTTTCCCTTTCTTACAGTTTTATTCTTTTCTCATACAGAACAACTAACACTCCACAGTCTGTCTCATTTTCTTTTATACACGTCTCCACGACCGTTGCACTTCGCATTTCCTTAGGAAAAAGAAAGACAACTGTTCGAGCAACTGAAACACCAATAGATTCACAATCATGAATCCGTTTCACTAACAGATTCATAACTGAGGGGTTAATTGTGAGAGAGAACAGTAACCTTCCGATCATATTCCAAGTTCACCTGCACCATTGGATTGGCTTCACAATATCTTGCATTCATTTCCTTTAAATCAGGTTTCGACATTTCGACAATCCTGTGCTGAGTGTCTCGACACTTCATTTCGCGATCTCCGAAGTTCCGATACAGAACTTTTCTATACTAGCTCCTTCCCCAATATGACTATAGTCATAACCAAGCGCCTATGCAAGAAGTGCTTTCGCGATTTCTCATTTCGTGATTTTCGACACTATGATTCGTTGACCCCAAGTTAGCGAAATTTTGATCACTTGCCACATGTCCTGTGATTCGATGGTCCAGATGTGATCTTGATTCAATGGCTACGATTGAATCGCAATTTTGTGATTTCAGCATTCTTGTTGCATTGGGTTCTTTGCCTCTCCATGTCGCAAATCACGAAACTTCGATATGGAGTTAGATCAATGATCTAGATCTGATCTCTATTCAACGACTGTGATTAAATCGCGATTTCGACATCCTTGATGTCCAGTGTTTTTGTCACTTCAAAGTCCCGATTCACGAAACTCCAACATGGGGTCGGATCAACGGTCCAGATATGATCTCGATTCAATGGCTGCAATTAAATCGCGATTTTGCATATCGCGATTTCGACATCCTTGATGTCCAGTGTTTTTGTCACTTCAAAGTCCCGATTCACGAAACTCCGACATGGGGTCGGATCAACGGTCCAGATCTGATCTCGATTCAATGACTGCGATTAAATCGCGATTTCGCATATCGCGATTTCGACATCCTTGGTGTCCAGTGTTTTTGTCACTTCAAAGTCCCGATTCACGAAACTCCGACATGGGGTCGGATCAACAGTCCAGATCTGATCTCGATTCAACGACTGCGATTGAATCGCAATTTCGCATATCGCGAAATCGACATTCTTGTTGCATTGTTTCTTTGACATCTCCAACACGTGATCCTCGAAACCTCGACATGGACTAGAATCAACGGTCCAGATTTGACCTTGATCTGACGGCTCAGATTAAGTCGTGATTTTTCATATCACGATTACCCCGCTTCTCCTTGTACCTTAAAGGACGTGCGGGTTCTTCTTGATCCAACGATGGTCGGATCCTGCGCTTGGATCTAACACCTGAGATCTGTCCTCCTCTTCAACGATCTCTTCTTGTCTACATTTAGATCTGATGACCCTCGTTCTTTTGGGAATTTTGAATGGATCCAACGATCAGAAATGCTTCTCAAGCTTTATGGGCCTTCGATCATTCGATCAACCTGAACTTATATTATGTTTGCCTGGTTGCGTTGCCTTCAATCATTCGATCTTCCTGAACTGATATTCTGTTTGCCTGTCTGTTACAAACTTCTTGTACTCATGCCATCAGTCCTCTGTACATTCTTCCTGTACTTATGCTACTTGCCATCAATGACAAGCATTCAATGTTTGTTAAATATTTTCCATTCGCTATCTATTAAATATTTTCCAACAGTATACTTTTTCAAGAAATGGTACAGACTCAGAGAACCTGATAGAAGCTACACACAACCATCAAACAAATATTATGACATGTTTCAAACCCAAGGCAAGCATACCTATGCTTGAGTGATAAAGACGTTCAAATTACGTTTGCCATAAAATACACTACGGATCCATAATTATATTGAAAAAAATGTATAGCCACTGAAGATACAATGTGGATCTATACTCCTATAACCTAAATTGATCGTAGCCACGAAGAATACACAGTGGATCTATGAGACGACAAGACATAGCCACAACCAATACAAAGTGGATCTATGTAACAATATATGTGTCAATGTTCAAAAGAAACTCCATCGCAACCTGGGAAAAGTACAAATAAGAGTGATGACTCAACCCAGGGTATTCTTATCGATATCGATGTAGTACGAATCTAACCATGTGAATAGATTTCCTGATGTCAAACATGGCATAAACCACTTTATTATCGGTCAATGAGGTAAACCATTAACAAGCGCGAGGGAAATCACCATTGATGTTAATGATTCCCAAGGTACTCTAGTACATTCCAACAAATGTGAATGGATGAGCTGAAGTCGAACATCTATGGAATCATCCAATCAGAGGTCAATGATGTAAACCCAATTTCAGATGTGAGGAGGCCTATCATTGAGGCATGCAAGTATCAAGGTACTAACTGGTTTCTAAGTCTAGCTCCTAGATAATGTGTTGAAGTTTACAGGAATAGACTTTTCGAGGGAGGGCCTTGGTGTATCCCCCATCAACGACACGAAAATAACAAAGAGATGTAATTGGTGGATCGAAATAACATGGACTGACATGGGCATTGGAACAGGAATTTGTGATGGTTGACTCTTGAGGCAGATACTTCCCTTGAACACTGAGGCATGACAGCAGAAACTCGACAAGGATCAAAACTTGATAATGCAGTGGATACTGTGAATTTCATCGAGTGACCTAAAGGAGTAAGGAAACTCAAAGGATTGGTTCAATGCACAGGTTTGGCGGATAAAAATGCATGCAAAGATAAAATGCCATGTTCAAGGGAGACTGTAAGAATTACTGGTAATGTTCTCAAAAACTGCTTGGCTTGCTTCCTTAAATTTTCCCCCCTTCTAGATAGACGTGTACCTCTTTTTAGTTTAATGAGCTCGAGGAGGGTAACACATGCTCGATATAACTCACCTTCGGTAAGTCCCTCTTCCTTTGTTTAATGAACTAGAAGAAGTAAGGATTCGGTCCTTTATGGGCCCTTCAATGTATGATTGTTTAACGAGTCCAGAGAAGGTAAAATTGATAGTTTTTCATATTTAGAGAGTCTGAAAATGACCTAAAGATGACTCCAGTGTGGTCCTTTTTCGTAATGTTAGTCTCACGAGCCAGAAAAAGAGATAAATTATCACTCGAAAGATGCCCTTTCAAACCTTTTAATGAGTGGGAAATGAAGCAAGATCACTCGACAATCTTTTCACGTTTAGAGAGTCTAAAAAGAGCTTAAAGACAACTCCAAGGGGTTACTTTTTCGTGTATCCATGCAAGTCCGGAAAAGAGATAAAATTTTACCCGACGCGTTCTTATGTGTTTGAGCTTGAGAACGAACTAAGACTATGCTCGTGAATGTGACAAGATGAAACAACAAACAAAACTGCTCCGAAACCTGCCAGTAATGTCAAAACTGCATTCCAGGGGATTAATAAGGCCTCCAAAATATTTTCAAAACCCAAAAATAACTATATCTTAGGCAAAAATGAAATTTATAATAGTAAAATGGGGTAAAAATATCATTTACCATTTCATTTGTGCAAATATTTGTAGCAGTGGAGAATTTGTGCTTTGGAGGTGAATCTTGCATTGTTCGGTGCCGAAGCTATGATCAACCATTTTCCTCATCGTTTGGACTATGTTAGTGCTCTTATTACTTTCTTTCATTTGTATGGTTCAAAATTCATTTTTAGGCAATGATTGGGTGCAAAAATTGATGCCCTGGGTTGTCTCAAGCGCCCAAAAGGGCTCGACGCTCCTCTAGATTTAGTGGGGGATTATTGCCCATTTTTTAAAGTTCCCCTACAATATGATGAAATGCATGCCAATGCACTGGTGTAGTGGTGGAGAGGGCACAGCCCAAAAACACAATAAAAAATGCCCAAAACTGCCAGCACTTTCTCAAATCGTGAATGGTGTGCATTCTAAATTTTAAAGTTCCCTGATGAATATTGTCAGGCTGCGTTGGTGCACTGATGTGAATATGAAATGGGCATTGGCCTCATAGACAAAGAAAACAATTTTTTTATTTTTTTTTAAATTTTCCCAAAAATTGCCAAAAAACGTGATTAATGAATTTTGATGGTTGATGATTGCAGGTAACTTTAGGAATAATCATGATGGAGTGGAAAGAAAGAGAACATGAGCTCGATGATATGGCCTCTTTGTAAATTCCCCGAACAGGAGACACATTGAGAAATTGTGGTCTCCTCAAGTTCTTCAAAATGCAAAAAATGAAGAAAGAGATTCTTCTTCTCGAGCATATGATCGGGTTATGGAACGTCACAAAACAAGGGTTCCAAATTGGAACACAACTTCTCACCATCTATTTGGAAGATGTATACTTCCTGATTGGCCTCTCAAAAAGAGGGGCTCCCGTAGTTTTATTCGGACAGAGGGCACTTCCTGCGCCTTTGGATGAGTACATGACAAACCATTGTGTCCCAGTAGCGAGACTAGTGGGAGGTAGAATCACAATCAAAGATATCAGGGATCTACCTCTTCGGTCCATTCTATTTTTCATTACAGGTATAGTGGGAAGTACCAATGTGCACCTAGTTTCAATATCATAGGTGGCCTATGGTTTACAGTGTCTAGAGCCAACACTGTTTAACTGGAGTGCAGGGTTCCTTCATAATGTGAAGGAGAAGATTACGAGATGCAGAGAAGGGTAGCAGAAGTAGTTCCGGTATGGTTCATTCTTAGTTTCATTCTTCTTAGAATGCATTCCTCAGATGCAACCTCAAATTGCATTAGCAGTACGACCAGTGGGAGAACCACGTATGGAGCGATGGACTAGCCTGTCTTCGAGACTAGGCTCAGATTCAGAGTTCAAATTCATCGATGATTTCTTCGCTTGGCTGGGATGCCAATTGATTATGATAGAAGACTTTCCATACGCTGGAGTAGATTTCCAGGGAAGCATGGACCTAGTCCTTCCAGATGGGTGGACTGGGACGCGTCAGGTAAGAAACCAAAAAATATCTTGTCAAGTGTGTTTTTTTTTATTTTAAACTTATATTATTTTTTTTGGGTACATAGAAGAGTTCCTAACGGATGTATCGTTTCATCATGCAGACAAGGGAGAAACACATCTCGCAAAGATACTGGCATTTGGGTGTTGCGGGGATGCTCAGGTAGTAGTAGCGGCAGGGGGTCTCCAAGAGATGGAGACAAACCTCTGTGGTCTTACGACGGGTATCCCTCCTCTTGAGAGGGAGAACGTACCCTTGCACTTGCAGAGACACAAAGTGGGAGTCCCTCAGAGTATTAACTCTTTACTGAGATGAGTAGCATGTGCGGTGATGTGCTACTTGGATCACAATGTGATGTGAGAGGACTAGGACCTCACTAATGATTTTGTTTTGTATAGTATTTATGACGATGTTATGGGAACGAGGACCCAACATTTTTCCCTTTTATGTAATTTTTTGATGCAATCAAACATTTTCAGTCACGCCATATATATATACATTTCTGAGTTTTTACAGTTCCAAATGATTTGAAAATAATGATGTCTTTTATGTGATGTGTTTTAATTTACATGATGATATGTGATGTGATTTATTTCCTTTATGAAAATTTATCTATGTGCGAGATACCTATCCATGATGTCATTATCTAACGAATTTGAAATGGTATTGAGTTCTCTTGGTATGCGTCTGTATTCGATAAAATCAAACATTCGTTGAAGATGATGAACTCGTAAGTGGAGACGTAATAGGATAGGATTACAAATAATGTAGATTCAATTAAGTTGACAGACCATGAGTTGGGAGTCTAGGTAGAAAATCATGCGAGAAACACCTAGGGAGGAGGCTTCGGTTAAAATTTTGATGATGGCATGATATTATGCCATGATGTTAGTTTTCGATCCTAAGAAAATATCCCCAGAACTCACCAAATCGTCAGAGTGGTAAATGACCCAAGCTACAGAAGCAATGTTCTGGGTGTGTTGACTAGCGCCATCCACAAACCCGACAAAGATAGGAAAGGAAGATGTCATCTACGCATGAAACACAAGACACAGTATAAGTGGCTAAGGAAAAAACTCGAGCATGCAAAAGAAAAAGACACAACAAGATAAAAATACAATAGTGTACAAAGCACATATGCTAGATGTTCTATGCATAGTACTTCTTAAGGTAAAGCCCATTCTATGGCTCACCCAGGGAGATTTCGTCGTAGTCAACTAGCTTGTAGGAGCCTCTATGTATAACACGTTTCAAGATGTAAGGACCATTCCATAGAGATTATAACTTCCCTATCCCTAACTTATCATGAGCCTGGTCATAAACGAGGACTAGGTCTCCTTCTACAAAAGCGTGAGGATGGATGGATTTGTTGTATTGATTCTTGATTCACTTTTGATACATCTCATTAACGAGAGCGAGATCACAATGTGTTTCATACAACCTAGTTAAGTGTAAGAAACGTTCTTCTTTAGCAGAAGTGTGGGGCAGGAGTTATACTTTGAGTTCCGATGAGGGAATTTCGCACTCGATTGGTAAAACAACTTCTATGCCATATACTAGCTGGAAAGGAGTGAATCTAGTAGCAGGTATTACTGAGGTCCGATAAGCCCAGAGAGAAGAGAAAAGTTGTAAATGCCAAGATGTCTTGTTTTCCCTTACCATCCATTGGATCATGGTTTTAAGGACCTTGTTGATAGCTTCAACTTGTCAATTAGCTTGAGGATAGTACGGGGATGAGTTCTCATGGTGAAAAACGAACTTGGCATGAAACTCACTCATCATGGCATGTGGAACACCAAAATGAGTGATGATGTGGTTAAAAAATAAAAGAGTTGTAGTACGACCATCATTTAGAAAGGTAGGCATAGATTTAGCCCATTTTGTAAAGTAATTGATGACGACAATTATATAACCATGCCCCCCGACAGAGGTAGGCTTACACTACATGAAATCAATGCCCCATTTGGCAAAGGGGTCGATGGAAATAATGGGATGCAGTGGATCAGGGTGGGTGCATGCCTTGTTTTGAAAAAATTGGCAGGGTGAGCACTTTTTGATGGCCTCGATACGATCTTTGAAGATTGAGGACCAAAAGTAACTAGCACGTAAAATTTTCTGGGTTGTAGCCATCCCAGAAAGGTGACTGCCACAAGCTCCAAGGTGATAGTCATTGAGGACACGTTCAAACTCTTCATGATTCAAACATTTTTGTAGGATAGTATCAATACCACGACGATACAAAGTGTCACCGACGATAAGGTAGCGACGAGAATGATGGTAGATACGACAATGCTCTTCACGGGAGATATCGAGATGGAAATATTGGGTCTGGAGATAAAGACGTATATCTCCATACCAAGGGTCGAATGTGTTGATGAGGAACAAAATATCACTGGGGAGAGAAAGTTTGGGCTTAGTATCTTCATCAGCATGGGGAAAGTCACAGATAAGCTTCGCAAACACCAATTATTTTTTAGCTTTGGACTTAACAAACTCAAGATAGAACTCTTGAAGGATGACGATCCATTTAGAATATTTCCCCCCAAGAAATTGATGTGTCAGAATGTGATACATGGGGTTTGATTCCGCGATAACTGTGGTGGTGCATAGGAAAATGTAGTGATGGAATCTCTGGACATCGATGACGGCTGCCAGAGCCAACTTTTCAACATGTGAATATCGGAGCTTGAGACCAGATAGACTTTTTCTCAAATAATATATCACATGTTCCTCACCGATAGGGTACTCTTGAACTAACACCATAGAAATAGTGGAAGTAGAGGCTGCTAAGTAAAGGATATAATCCTGTGTATAGTTCAGAGGATGAAACAGAGGTGCATTTGTCAATGCATGCTTAAGAGCAACAAAAGATCATTGAGCAGTGTCATCCCAAATGAAAGGGGTGTCTTTCTGCAACAATCGCATAAATCCTTTGGTAATCTCAGCGTAGTTACAAATGAAACGGTGAAGAAAGTTTTATTTCCCCTGCAAACTTTGGAGTTGTGTCGGATTATTAGGTGGAGTTAAAGCTAGGATAACTCTAATATTTAAGGGATCCACCTGAATCCCGTCCTTGGAGACAACAAAGCTAAGGAGTTGGCCTGATTCGACAACAACAATACATTTATGTGGGTTCAAACGAATACTGTAGAACCGACATCGAATAAAAATTGTCCGTAGATGAAAAAAATGGTCTGATCAACTGGAGGAGTGGGCAGGTAAGTCATCGAGGTAAGGTTCCACAATATGTTTGATATCGTGGAAAACATATGACATGGCTCGCTAGAATGTAGCACTATCATTTTTAAGGCCAAATGGTAGTTTCCGATAGGTGAAATTTCCCCACAGGCAGATGAAGGCCATCTTATGATGATCAACGAGTAAAATCTCAATCTGGTTGTACCCTGAGAATTCGTCCATGAAAGAGAAAATTATGCTACCAGCACAATTATCAATAATCTGGTCGATGAAGGGCGTAGGGTAGTTGTGTTTTAGGAAAGCCTTATTGAGATCCCTATAATCAACACATATGTGAATGGTCCCTTGTTTCTTAGTTACCAGAACAATGTTCGAAACCCATTCCGTTAAGGGGACAGGATAAATGAAGCCAGATTTCAATATCTTTTCAACTTATGCCATAATGGCTATGGTCTTTTTAGGATGGGCCGAGAATATTTTCTGTCGAACAGGTTTGACACCTGGGTAGGTTTTAATCTCATGCACAACAATCAATGGATCGATCCCTGACATCTCTTTGTAGCTCCAAGCGAAGACATCGCAAAATTATTTAAATAAAGCAGTATAAGAGACCACTTCATTGGGTGAACAATTATCACCGAGGTTGATGTTTTCCACGACACCTTCCTTGATCAAAATGTCGATAACGATCATAGATGAAATGTTTCCCAAATTCTCCTCAGAAGGAGAATCTTGTGTGAGGATGGGAGATTGTGGAAAATCGACAACATCAGGAGGGAAGACAGAGTGTATGTCTTCCTGAATTTCTTCGAGAGGTGGAAGAAAAGAGGATTGGTGATGGCTATCATCCCAAGGTACATCATCGATACTAAGAATTTCCATTATATATTCATCAGAAGGAAAAATTTGGGAAATGTAGTTGAACACAGACGTCAAGGAATTTAACCAAGATGGCATCGAGTAATTTTCAGGTGCCAAGAGATGTTGGTCATCTGAGGAGGGAGAGGAAGATTGGATAGAAATGTATGAGGTTTTGGCTAGACTAAGTGGCATGGTGTCACCTAGTGCATCAAATTCCAACAGACTAGGTACAATCCAAGGGTCAGATGATTCCAAGAATTGGTAAACCGTAGTCGAAATCATATTTATTGTGGAAAAATGATGTGTGGTGGGTGGAAGTGGTGTAGGGAAGGTACCCATAAGGTTAGAGTCTTTCAACAAGCCAACACCAACACTTTCATATGTGATCTTGTGATCTCTCAAGAATGGAATATTGTTGGTAGCGGGAGTGAGAGCGTTGGGTGTACATAAATCTAATTGATTGATAGTGACAACATTTCCCTGATGAAGAAATTGTACACATTGAAATACCGATGAAGAAACGATAGTCATAGCATAAAACCAACTTCTTCCAAGTAATAGGTTGTAATCGAGAGGAGCATCGACCACCTCGACATCAACAATAACAATTTTTCCGCTTAACTGAATGGCTAAGGACTATAATATTCTATGAGGATGAAAACCTCGCCCATCGAATGCACGCAACATCATTGGGGATTTGGCAAGTGCAGGTGATTTTAAGCTTTTCCAGTAGGCTAAAGACATGACATAGGTAGAATCTCCCTCATCCAAAATAGTTCGGTGAATTTGTGAGAGAGTAGAGATGTAAAATTATCCAGGTTAACCATGATATTGTTGGATGAATCAGGATCAAAAGGGATAATAGTAGCTAAGAGAATTCTACGTTGACTGGGGTAGTGTTGTAGAACTTCTAACACAGACATAGCACATGGTTCTTGAGTCAAATCTTCAACAATGTTGTAGTTCTGGGAAACACTTGAACTAGGATTAAAGGAATATTTACGGATAGTGATATTAGAAGGGTGTAATATAGAGTCGAACATAGGTTTCTTGATCTGAAGTGATCTAGATGGAGGACTTACGGATGGAGGGATAACGAAGGATGGTGATGGATCCGGTAAAGTACCATTAGTGACCTTTCCGTTGTCAGGTTTAATTGGTGTGTTGTAGGTCGTAGAGTGGGTGGTTAAATCAATCCCGTTAAATAGATATATATGGGCACTTTTCAAGGCTTCATCATGAGAATGGTGGCTGTAACTGTCCCCTAGAGAGGGGGTTTGAGAAACCATAGATTGTTGCTGAGGAAAAGGCTAAGTAAGCACAGCGGGTTGGGAATTCCCCTTGAAAAGTTTGGCCACTTCATCCTGATGTGGACAGTCTCGAGTGTAGTGATCGTCACAAAAAATAAGACACGGGGACTTCGGTTTCCACTGTGGATGCTTTTCAATAGAAAGTGGTGGGTTTTGAGCTTTAGATTGTTCATTTTATTATTCTTTTTGTTTTTTTTCTTTGTCTTTTTCTTACCTCCAGATTGTTGTGAAGGGGTAGACTGAACTGCATTCACCTCATAAATTTGGGTATGAGAGGAGGTAGAGGAGGGTGCGGTTGAACTAGGAGTGGACGTGGAAGTAGATCGAGGTGCAACTCGAGTCGACTGGGATGCATATTGAGTTTTGACATAACCAATAATGCTATCCGCATGCGATGAGGATGAAGGTTTGGATGGATCGTTAGTGGCATGGGTAGAATTTGGAATCAACTCATATAAAGTACTAGACTATGAATAAACCAAATCTAAGTACTGGGCCCTGTCAATGGCTTCTTCTTCAATAACTACACCACCCATAGAGACGTCAAAAGAAATTGGGGGTAAAAGTGATTTGGTAAACCATTCCACCAATAATTGGTCAGGAATGATCGCTTTGATCAACCTTCATCGTCGTCTCCACTCATGAATATGATCAGAGATATGCATGCAGTTTGTTTGACAAAGGGAGGTCAAGAGTTCAATACCCATTTCATATCGAATGGGTAGTTGAAAGTGTGTGAGAAAGGACATGGAAAGGGAGTTGAAGTCTTGGAAAGAACCACATGGTAGTTCAATATACCACTTGGCTGTTAAGCCCATAAGCGTTCGCTGAAAAAGACACAAACGTATAGAATTGTCCATTAAGGAGTTTGATGAACACCACAAATGGAAAGTCATCACATGGTTATTTGGTTCTTCTCCAGGTTTACCGTCAAATTTTGGAATATCAGAAGGGAGTTTAGCTGGAATCACTGGCCAGAAAGGATAATCCAGGATAGTATCATTGGTCAACTAAGACAAGTCTGGGAGATCCATAGTAGCAAGAAACGGTAGTTGTCGGTTGACTTGAGGGTGATATTGGTATGGCATAAGGACACTAGTAGGATCGTAAAATGGGTTAGGTGGGTAATTGTAACCAATGGGTCCTCCTGCATAGGGTTGTTGCTGACCAGAGTAAACCGGATTTGGGGAGGGTTGAGAAACATGTGCGAGCGGAGGATAATCAGATGGGTTTTGAGGATTATAATTTGGATTTGGTGTTTGCCCATAGGAGTAAACATTTTGTCCATAAGAAGGATATAGATTAGTCGCTTGAGAAATATGAGGTTGTTGTAGACCTTGAGGATTATGTCCCCGAGAGAACTGTGGGTTTCCTGGGAAAGGGATGTTCCACGGATTGGGCGTTGTAGACGCAGTCTGTCCAGAAGGTTGATGATGGGCTCCAGTTTGAGGCTACCCCCCAGCATGAGGTTTCCCTCCAAATGGAGGTTTCCCTTAAAAAGGAGGTTGCCCCCCAGCATGAGGTTTCCCCCCAAACAAAGGTTTCCCCACAAATGGAGGTTTCCCTCCAAACAGAGGTTTCCCCCCAAATGGAGGTTTCCCTCCGAAAGGAGGTTTCTCCCCAAACGAATGTTTCCCTCCGAAAGGAGTTTTCCCCCTAGCATGAGGCTGAGTCCACCAGATGTAAACGACTGACCGGTAATGCTTAATGGATTAGAACCACCAAGACCGGTCCCTCCGGGTTATTGTATAGGTATAGAACTTCCAGGTATAACTTGGGTAGTGTTGACAATGGAAGAATTCAGTGCTATGTACCCAAGGGGAAGTGACAAGGAAGGCCTAGATGAAAGTGGTGTACCAATGGGAGCTTGGATAACCACCACATTACCGGTGGGAATAATCGCATCGTGGGGGACCATCGTAGCATGGGCCATCTGGAGAGAAATAGTGGAACTTGAACCAACAGACTGTATGTTCGGACCAATGGACGGTGTGATTGAACTAATGGTTGTACCAGTAAAATGATCTAAAGGTACAACATAGGTAACATATGTTTCAGGTATTTGGGATATGACAGGTATATCAGCACCTATTCCTAATCCGTAAAGGTCTCACACCATGTGAGGTGAGCGTCGAACTATGTTAGTAGTCCAAAGGGGGTCTCCAACTTGAGAGCATGAATGAGATCTGGTCGGAATGTCAGAAGGATCAATGAAAACAAATTCTCTAGCTGAATTCAGCTGGAGAAAACGCCTTTCATATCCCACGGGAATGTGGAAAGCCTCCATGGGATTTGTAACAATTAGAAAATTTTCTAAAGAGGTGGAAACTTCCTCCTGTGAGGTTATAATGTCGTGGACCTCGCTCTACTGAGGAGATCCCTCCATAGAATGAGGGGGTAAAGGGGTAGAATCTTCCATATTTTTGGGGGGAAGTCCTTGTACCCTACATGAACAACGTAGGGTACCCTATTGTTCATACACGTCATGTGATCAAGTCAAGAAGGGGCTAGGATATTATGGAACAATTACGATGGCGACCTACTTAATGGAATTACACCTTGGTGCAATCTTCCACGCAGTAATTGTGGATTTACCTGCCAAGGAGCCCAAGTGAGTTTGACCAACGTATGTTCCAGGTACAGTGAGACTTCCCTTCACCGTCACCTTGTGTAAGTACCTAAATATTATGGCTACTAAGGACACCAACTCGCAGTCAGCCCCTGGGTGGGTACAGTCGACAGTCCAGTCTGAATGTATGAGCAGGATAATAAGTCCCAAATGCTTCGAGAGAAATGAGGACAAGTGGAATGGTAGAACTCCAGAGGACCCTAAATGGATTCGGAGTTCACGAAGCACTGAGACCAAATGAAACTAGCTGAACCTCAAGAAGAACCCTCAATATACGATCTGACCACTACAAACGATTGAACCATGGAGGGATAATGTCCATAACTCTCTTGAATGCGACTTCGTGCGTAACCCCTGTGTGAGAGGGGCATCCTAGAAAGCCTATATGACAATTGGATTTTCTCTCCCTATCGCAAGATGCTAATGTTTTTTTTGAATACTTTGGAGAGTTGTACTCACAGCCTAATCCAAAGTGTTAATCCTAGTCTAATGTTGGTGGAAGATTCTAAAAACAAAATGTTCTAGATAAATTTTAATTAGCGTTAATTTTGCAGCTATTCTTTACTCAAGGGTGTATGAAAGTGAAATTGATGGTATTATGACTCAATCCCCAAAACATGCATAAGAAATGAAAATAAATATTTTATTTCAATGAATTCCTATTTAAGGGAAAGAGAAGAATGTTCTTTTCACTGTCAAACACTAAGATGTAGAATCCTCAATCAATTGTTTCTCAATCAAATCCAGTATAATGATAAAAATTTCATAGAATGTTGTTCTAATATCCAAAAACAATCATAAAAAATGTATCCTTTTGCTTTATGTTTGAATCATAATCAATCTAATGTAAAGCTCCCTATGTCATTCAGACTTTAAGATCAACGTGATTCAGACAATCAGAAGCAAGTTTAACACAAACAAAAACACACTCTCGTCGTGATTTAAACAAGAAAGACAAAGATAACAAAACCTGCAAAAATAAAACCAAAAACTCAAAAAGAAGGAAAAAAGGCTTGGACAAGATGACCTCAAAGATCAAATGGGATGGTGCATAGACCTTTGAATTTCCTCACATAAGCTTCCACTTAGTCACATAAGTGAGAGGAAAACAATAAGTTGACTCTAAATCATCAAAGACAACGAGTGACTTCAAGGTAAGGAAAAAACATCAAAATTCCAAACAAAAGGTGGTCAATTCTCAGAAAACAGAGTGTTTAAGGCCAAGACCAAAATGTACTAAGGTTGTAAGACTCCTAAGCAAGTGCCAAAAGCAAAAAGTGAACTCAGAGAATGAAACCCTAGAAGATTTTTCATATAAAAGGGGAAGCGCTTTAGTGTAAAGGGAACGAGGGCATTCCAACGCTCTGTGTAAGACCAGCAAGGAGCACCAACACTCTAGTAGAAGAGGTAGGGGTGCGTTGGCCACTAAAAATTCAGAAAAATGCCTAGAAAATCAAAATTTCAAACACACTCAGAAAATTAGAGTGAATATGATGAAATAAAGAGCCAATCAATAGATTTAAGAATCAGAGACATAGTATGGAGAAGGTAAAAGAATGAGAAAAGGCCAAAACAAGACCTAGGAAAGGAAATAGAAATCAAGGTTGACTTTCCCCAATGGAGTCGCTAATTTCTGTTATAGGATAATCCCCCTACGGACAAGTGGATTTCCTCTTGGATACTAGACCCCTATGACCAAGATAGAAAAGTTCTATTGTGGACACTAAATTTCCTTTGCATGAAGCTAAACTATTCAAAGAAGAAGGAGGAAGAAGGGTAAATACCTTTTACCGACGTTTGTCCTTGCTTGATCCAAGCGGATCTTGATCTCCAAGTTCTTCAGAAGTTCCTGCAATACAATGAGAAACAACAACGATACTTCCTACTCTACCATGAGTAGCTTCATAATGGATCTATGAAAGAAACAAGTTCATGGAACGTACACAAAATTTAAAGGAAATGGGCCAAGCATAGATTTATATTAATGAAAACAAAGTGAGATGCTTATAGCCATGGATGTAATTGAAACAACTTCACCAAGCTCTCTTTGTCCAAACCCTTGCTCAAATAATCCACACACAGAATGTTGATGCTTTAATGATATCCACCTTATGAGATCATAAGTTTGATGCTTCACAATTTCTCTCCTTTCACCATGAAGAGGCCTTCTTATATAGGCTTGGAGAGGCCTAACCACTTAATAAATTCTTGGGATAAGTTGAGGATTCTTCTCGTTTAGTTGTGGATCTTCCCTAAGATCGAGCCTTAACCTCAGATCCGAATGCAACCAAATCCAGATATGAAGAGATTCTTCCATGATTTCACTCAACAATCCAAAGATTCGCTCAAAAAAGGCCAACGCTCCCTCGGAATGGGGACCAGAGCATTGGAACGCTCCCCCAAAAGAGATCACAAAGTGTTGGCACTCCCTGACAATGTAAAGAGGAGCGTTGCCTTCCAAAATTGTTTTTTTTAGTGGTTTTCGCAGTGGAAAAAGACTTGTAATCTTTGTCAAATGACTTCTCCTCTTCAAAACCAGTCTTTTGAGGTGTCTTGTAAATGTTCTTGATAATTTCATCCGAGACACAACATAGACAAGACGACAGTATGATATTTGCGACACTTATAGGGGAAATGCAACACTTGCGACATTGGTAATGATGACACTAGGCCATCATCCTAATGAGTAATTTTGATGTGTAACACTTGCCTTGACATGCCATGCCTTACATTCACATTCCTTGCCTTGACATGCCATGCCTTTCCTTTCCTTGAAATTCCATGCCTTGCGTTGGCATTCCATTCCTAGCCTTGCCATGCCTTGCCTTGACAAGCCATGCCTTGCCTTGATATGCCTTTCCTTTCCTTGACATTCCATGTCTTGCCTTGACAATCCTTGCCTTCCCTTGGCACGCCTTTCCTTTACATGCCATGCCTTGCCTTCACATTCCTTTTCTTGCATTTTCTTGCCATGCCTTTACCTGACATGCCTTTCCTTGACTAGCCATGCCATGCCTTGCCTTGACAAGACATGCCTTGAATTGACATGTCTTTCCTTGCCTTGAAATTCCTTTCCTTGACAAGCCATGCCTTTCCTTGACAAGTTATTCCTTGCCTTGACATGTCTCGCCTTTCCTTGACATGCCATTCCTTTCCTTGAAAAGCCTTGCCTTGACAAGACTTGCCTTGACAAGCCTTGCCTTGCTTTGGCATGCCTTGCCTTGACATGACATGCCTTTACTTGGCATTCCTTTCCTTGCATTGACATGCCATGCCTTTCCTTGACATGACATGCCTGGCCTTGTCTTTCCATGCCTTACCTTGACATGTATTTCCTTGCCATGCCATGATTTTCCATGTGTTTTCATGCCTTACCATGACATGCCTTGCAATGCCTTGCCTTTCCATGCATTCCCTTGCCTTGCCTTTGCATGCCTTGCATTTGCATTCCATGACTTGACTTGACATTCATTTCCTTGTCTTTCCTTTCCATGCCTTTCCCTAATATTCCTTGCCTTGCATTAACATGCCTTGCCTTGCATTAACATGCCTTGCCTTGAAAGACCTTGCCTTTCATTGACATGCCTTTCTTTGACATTCCTTGCATTGAAATACCTCTCCTTGCATTGCCTTTCCTTGCATTCACATATCTTGCCTTACTCATTGAATCTCATATCAATATGGTTATGATGACTTGGGAGTGGATATCATATTAAATGGTATATCTAGGGGTGGCCCATCTTGTCATATTGGTTCTTTGACCATTGGTGATGATTTTTTACGAGGAACCTTTCTTGATCATTTGCAAAGTCTACAATGTGTTTGTGAGAAGCATTGAGAGTTATGATGTGTACATGGATTGAGTATTTTACATATAAGTGCGTTAAAATTAATTAAACAACCCATTTAGTCTGATGTAGAGTAGCCAACTAGAATTTATGTACCATGATGAGCTATCTAGGAATCATGCATTGAATTATTTGATTAAATGTTCATACATTGCCAACTTATTCTATAGTCAAAATAGTGTGAAAAGTTTGTTTCCACTTTGAGTATAATTTTATGTCATAGGAATTAGTAATAAACAATTTTAGGGTAAATTTCTAAGGTGTAATCACAACATTCTCTTGATGGAGTAAAACAACGGTTGGATGGAAACATAAATGTTATTAGAGCCTTGATTACAAAAATGAGGCATTTTTATGGATTTAGTCAATGAATATTTTTCTTTTAGTAATAAAGGGTATCTTAAATAGGTTTTAATTGATCTCGAAAAGATTCTATGTATATAGCTTCAAAAAGACGAAAGGAGTCAATGTTGTAAAGTTTCCAAAAAATACTAGCGGAAGAGTCTAATCTTGAAAAGAAGGTCAAAATATGGAGGATCTTCCCCTTATTGTTATGAAAGGCAGATTGTTTCAACCTATTTCAGTGATTAAAGGAGATAATTTTTCAGAAATATCATTGTATATTGAACACGCTCCTTTTAGTCATATAAAGTTCAAGAGTTCATTGTTTTGTTCAACCAATATATTTGTTCTTCAACCAATACAATATTTTTTTCTAATTTTTTCCACATGTACAAAATTTGAATTTTCCAAGTTTGCATTTAAGTGGTAATTTTACTTCAAAGCACCTAAGGGAAGGTTTTTATTTCATATTTTTAAGGATAAAGATGAAGCTGAAGTTTGGATTGTTGGGATTAAATCGTTGATATGGCATAGTCATCATATAAAATGTAAAATAGACTTGAAAAATGATGGAGCAACATTATCTGAAATGAGCAACCTTATTACTTACACTAGAATAAATTCTCCTCTGAGCTCCCAATTTGGTAGTGCAAAAATTGTACAAAAGGCATGACATGATCAACTTGGGAATTTCAAATAGTCCTTTTTCAAATTCTAATTGTTACCTTCCATGTAAGAATCAACGCTATTTTCTTTCTCAAGCAGTTTTTAGATTAGTAGATAGTAGATACAATGTTTCATTGTTCTCTATGTTGTTGACATTTTTAGTCATAATTGTCTCTTGGAGTCACATTGTTTCCCCTTGTTAGTTCTATATTCTAGAGACATATAGGAAGAAAAGGTTGTTGATATATAGGAAGACAACATTGTGTAACAAAACGGTAAATTCATACATTTTTATACACCCATGTTGAAGAGAGAAAATAATTTGTTCCATGTATCCATATGATGGGAAAGGACTGCATATTGGATTCATATATTTCAAGAGTATAAACAATCATGTTAAACCATGTGAGTGAGTTCCCTATACACTCCCAAGAACATTTGTCATTTCCTATAAACCAAATAATGTACTTTCCAAATTGGCATGCACATCATCCCTGTAGCTTTTGTGCATGCCAAATTGGCATGCACAGTAGCCCTGTGGCTGTTGTGCATGCCAATTTGGAAAGTACATTAAACCTATGAAATAACATAAGGAAATACAATATTTTTTAAGTTCTAAACCAAAATAAAGCATCATTTCTATAGGAAATACTACCTTATCACTCTAAAGGCATAAGATTTTTAAAAAACATGAGGTTATGCCCTACTAACTCCACATTCCTCTTCAACAATTACAATTTTAGCTACATATTGTGTATGTTTTTCATCTGTCCTCAACTCCCATGATGTCATCCTATACCCCTTACTATGATTTTCTTTTACTTCCTATTAGGAACCTAGGCAAGCCAAAATATCCATATTTTTCATTCTCTAGTTTTCTAAGTTAGTAGAACTATGCTTGCACACAACCTTCAGGATTCACAGAGAAGGAATTATAAGTGAAATGTTAGGGGAGTGTTAACACATAAGTTTGATCATATAAAGGATGATTTATGGTTTTAAGAGCCTACATTTAACCGTATCACCAGGTATTATTTTATACCATCAACTAACAACCTCCTCAGAGTGTGTAAGCTATATTTGAGTTGGCACTGCGAACCGGTGTTGCGAACTAGTTAAGGAAGAGGGTTGGAGGTTAGTCAGCTTGCAGACATTTGAGTGCAAATATGAAATTACCAGCATCAACCTCATATCCATCAGGTACTCCATTAGATTTTTTGTCTTGTTTGGAGGTCAGGAATGGTTTGGCTACTTGATTCTCATTTGGCATTGCGAACTAGCTTAGGCACTGCGAATTGAGATAGGTGCTATGAAATGCACTACGAAATTTCCTATAGTAGTGACTTTTACAGATTTGATCATAAATCCAAAACAGGGATGTGGGTTTCTTTGAAATTTTTGGTGGTGGAAGATGATATCCTTGTTAACTTTCTAACCAAATTTCAGCCTGACCCAGTTTGGCATTTGAGAGAAACAATTAAAACACCAAAGCGCTGCAAATTCTATGTTTTTCATAATTGTTGGATATTCACCTTGTTGGGAGGTTTACACTTGTCAAGGAGGGTTAAAATGACTTCTCATAGCTCATTCAGATGTCAAGGGACACCTTCACCTAAGTTTTAGCTCCATTAAATACCTCATGCAGTACTGAGTTGGAAACAATTTATTAATGACTTCCAACAATTTCCTGAAAATTAACAGTTTGTTGGATTTTTGTCTCTTTGGCTATTGCCAACTAGCTCCAAGGTCTAGAATCCAATGAAAGAGATGGGATTCGACCTACTAAGGATATTTTGATGTTATTTTCTATTTAAGAGAGGAAGGATCTCTTGGAGAGGGGTTGGATTCATGAGCTAAGAGAGGCTAGAGAGAGTAGGAGTAGGTAGTTTCCCTGTGTGTGTTCATGAGCCAAGAGAGGCTGAAGAGAGTAGGAGTAGGTAGTTTCCCTATGTGTGTTTATTTGTAATCTTGGGGGAATTTTATGATTGTAATCATTACTATTATTGAAGACTCATGAGAGATGTCATTTTTAGATTGTAATTCTTGTGTTTTATATATCATCTTATTTGAATATATTGTAGATTTGAGGATCAAAGGATTCCAATCATTTATGGATCCCAAAGCAGTAGAGGATCTATTGTAATTTTCCCCATCAGTCATTGTTTTATTCAAGTATTTTTTGATTTATTAAACTGAGAGGATATATGTTTAGTGAACATTCTATTTTATGTTTTCCTTCTTCATTCTTCCATCTATCAACATGTAATCTTGTTTTCTGTTGAGCATCTTTAGTGCCTCCGATGAGTAGAATGTTTATGACTCCATAGCCCATTGGTGTAGCCTACTGATCTGTAGTTTGCTTCCCTCTCCCTTTCTTTCTCCATCATGTTGATCCACCTATTCAAACCAAAAATTATTTTTTACATTTTGATGGGTGTTGAGCTTACACTTTAGCAGTCAAAGTGTGACTTTCAGTGCTAACATGGATGATTCAATAAGATTGATGCTACAAATACCTTTAGGATATACAAAAACCCTAAGGTGTTTGTAGTCTACCAACAACCCAATTGGATAGTTTATTTTGATAAACTACAATGATACGATGATAGGATAGCTCTTGAATTTGAGTATAATTTTCAAAATATTAAAGATCAATAATACATCATGGCAGTGAGAGGATTGGTAATGTAGGTGAATGAATCCATCATAAGAAAAGTACCCAACACATGGTAAAATTGTCAATTGTACCTGTTGGGGTCCTATAATTATAGGCAACTCGATTCTTCGACTGTTGATTTGGCATTTCTCTCGTGATGACGAAGTCTGGCTCGGTTGATCCTATTTTCTTCCCTCCATTCTTTTTGCTTGATCCCCCATCACCCTGCTGCATCCTTCATCCATGCTGCGCCCTCACTCCCTTGTCCTGTTGCCCCTTTGACTACCTCTCGCCCGTCACCCATTCACGAATGATCAAACTTAGGATGAACAAAAATAACAATAAAGTTAATTGATAGGTTAAATTAATTAATAAAGAACTAGTTAATAATTAATTAATTATTAATTAATTAATTATTACTTAAGTTAAAAATCTAAGTTAGTAATTAGGGTTAATTAAATATTAAATAAAACAAATTTTAAAAACTTAAAACAATTATAAAAACAAAATAAAGTAAATAAATATTAAAACATTAAATAATATAATAAGCAAACTATATTAAAACAAAAAACAAAACATATAAAACAATATAAAACACAAAACATATAAAACAAAACATATAAAACAAAACGTAAAAACAAACAAAACATATTACATATAATAAATTATATTAAAAACAAAAAAACATAAAACAAAACTATCCTAAGTCTACCCCCTCACTCCTGCTCACCTCTACCTCCACACACCTCCATACCTCATGCCCCTCCATTCACATCAATCTTTTAATCAAACGGCCCATAAAAATTTTGGACCCCCCCTCACCATCCAAAATTTAACGAGAGGGGGGTCCGGAATAGTGGTTTTTGAATACCACTCCCCCTCGACGTGTCATGATCCTATTCCAGTGGACCCCCCCCCAAAAAAAACCGCTTACCACCTCAGGGAGGTCCGGAATACCGCTTTCCCGAAATTAAAACCACTTTTCCCATTTTTCACAATTTTTTGCCTGTTCAGCATGTGTTCGTCCGAGGCAGTTTCTGGGAAAACGAAGACGTATTTTAAAAATACGAGAGATTTTTTTCTCATCATGGGCTGAAGAACAAAAACCTCTCTAAGTTTTTGCAACGGAGCTACGAGCAGGGAGAATCGAAGCCATCTTCGAGGCCCTTTTTTCCAGATTTCTTCTTTTCTGTTACAGTCCTGATTTTGAGGGAGCTGTTACCGCCAGCTGGGGGAGAATTTGGAAAAAAGGAAGGAGGTTTTTGGCCCAAACATGCCCAGGTGTCAGCGTTGAAGAGAAAACCACCTCTGTTCGGACCCCTTTTTCACAGAAAACCGGTTCGTCTTTTATGGCAGACAAAACCCAAATTCCGCCAGAATGAATTGAGCAGATCCACGATTCGAGGCAACAGTTGAGGAAGATCATGGAGCAGATGGCAGCTCAACTAGGGGGAATTTAAATTCTCCAGACAAATGGAAAAGTCTTCCTGCATTTCAGGTAGAGGTTTAAACACAATTTCCCCTAGCTGGCAGCAAATCTCCAACAACCTCAAGCATTCGACTGACTCTGCATTTATCTTTTGATGCTGTTAGAGTGAATTCGCCAACAAAACTTAACAAACCTCTAGTGTTCCAGATGTTAAGAAGCAGTTACGAAATCGACTTTTCTTGGACTTGCTGTTTTATTTCTTTTAGGAGACAGCCTACAGGTGTCATAGAATTGTTGTAACTGCTTTTCTATTTTTAGAAAGCAGAGTTATGAGCTCGAGTCTAGGAGAAGGCTGAGTGATTTTTCTTATTTATACACATGTAAAAGACAAACAGAGAGTTCGACCGGTGAGGTTCTGTGGGCTTGACAGTGGGCTTTTCTATTCCAGAAAACCTTTTCTGTAATCACGAAATGATTGATTAGTAATAGACATGTTTTTTACAGGATTCCTATGCGGAGGTGTTGGTGGTGTTTCTCTTCTTTGTTAAGTGTTTTCCTGTTATAACTTTGCTTGTTGTCTATTCTTATTGTCAGAAGATAGTAAACAGAGTGGAATTTATTGGCAAATACTATGCATCATCCTTTTGATAATCTTTATGTTATTCATCTAAAGAGCTCAGTTAAGGAATTCTTAGCTGCTCCTTTGCTTGGCTTTTTCCTCCCCTAGCTCTTCCTCAAATCGACACCATCAAAACTCAATTCAATCCAACACTTCCACTACCTTTCCTTGTGTAAAATCTTTGTCTAGAGCTGAGAGTGAATCACATATTTTAGCGCAGACCCCATTTGCCCAATGGCCCTCCTTGTTGTTCCAAAACAACCATTTAAAAACCCCAACCCATGTTCTTCATAACTAGCCTAATACCTATTAAAAAAAAGTTATATCAGACAGAGAGATCCCTCTCTGAGTCTTGTAGGGCTAGATCCAAGACTCGAAGTGGTTTTGATGTTGCCTCTGTGACTACCTCACAGCCTTGGGAAAATTACAGAGTGCTAACAGAATGGCGACTCCCCTGGGGAACTTTCCCCAGTAGTACACTTCAAAGCCCCAGATCTGATCACTGATGGTGGACAGTGACCAGACACCAGAAGGCTGAGATCATTCACCTGGTGACTCCAACCAGCTCTAGACAGTGCCAACTCGAAGACTCCACTGGAGGAGGAACCTGAAGTATGGCCAAGCAGCCTAGAAAGACCAGGTACTCAAGCTCAAATTGCATTCAAGATATCTTTGGTTTCATCTTCAATTACTTTCTCTCTTATCATGATCCTGGTATAGAGTATATTGTTGAAATTTAGGATGATCATTTTCAGCCTGAAGAGCCTTAAGAGATTAAACCCCAAATTGTAGATTATGTACATGCTCATACACCTGTGCACATCCTAGATGCACCTGTAGAAACCCTAGTGAGACATAAGCCTCCTTCTTTATCTCCTACTCTTGCTAAACCTCTGGATGGTTGTAAGCCTCTTTCTTCATCTCCTGTGCTTGCAAAAGTCCCAGACCAATACCAGCCTCTAGATTTGCCTCCCATTCTCCATGACCTCCCTATCAATTACATCAATAATCTACCTAGGTTTGATGGAGAAAATGGGAAGATCACTGCTGAAAAGCATATCCAAAACCTTGAGGATTTACTTGACCTTTATGAGGTTGAAGATGATGATGTCTGTATCAAGATGTTTGCCCTATCTTTGCAAGGCAAGGTTAAAAATTGGTTTAGAAATCTGCCATCTGCAAGCATCAAAAATTTTCATCAGTTCATGCAAGTGTTTTTAGATAGGTGGGTGATCATGGGAAATGTTTTCCTCATCCTAGAAGAGTATGACCACTTGAAAAGAAAGCCAGGGGAGACAGTACAACAGTTCTCAACCAGATTCAATGATTTGTATCATTCAATACCTGTGGATGTAAGGCCACCTCCTGGTTTAGCTAAATTGCATTTCCCAGAAGCTTTTGATCCAGAAATGGCATTCCAATTAAGAGAAAGGAACACTGCAAGCCTTGAAGAAATGCAGAACATTGCGGTTGATGTGGAGACCAACATGCTGATCAAAAGGTCAAAATTAAAGGACAAAGAAAAGGAGTAGCTGAAGTCATCAGAAGATAAACTGGAGATTTTGGCCAGTGCCATGGAGGAGATGATGCAGAGGATCAATAGGAAAGATGAGCTTGTTGTCCAAAGACACCATGTTCCACTGATCTCAGAGAAAGAAAAGGTCATTGTTTCCAAACATTTTGTTGTTCATCCTTGGTACCATGGTTTGGATAATAATTCTTTCATGTATTCAATTCACAACACAGTCAAAGATGAAGCTCCATCTCAACTTGCAGAGGAACAACCAGCTGATATGGTGTGCATGTTTGACGACATTCCTTACTTGGATTATCCACCCAAGTGTGATCAGTGTGATGATGAACATGAGGCTAAAACATATGTGGATTGTTCAGAGCAATCAGCATCATGTCATTGGTAGGAAGAAGATCAGTTACAGCTTAGATATGACAATTAATCTGCACATGGAAATTATGACAGCAAGGATCAATGTGCAGAAAATCTCAGAGTAAGTGAAGACACTTTGCCCTTATGTTTCTCATCTTTTCAATTTTTGAAAAGAAACTCTAGGCCAGTTGTAAATAGTGAAGACATAAATTCCTCTAATCAATCAATTGATGATGCCATTAAGGATATGGAGGTTGTTCTAAACCCAGAATCGTAGCACTTGCCCTACTTTGATTTTTAGATTCCTGATGAAAGATTAAAGCCTAAAACAGATAATGAGCTGATCCATTGTGATTCATTGCCGCTGCGTCCTTTTTCTTTTCAAATTGTAAGAGGGAATCTTGGTCAAATTTCGGTTGAAAATCACAGTGCCAACCATGAAGTACCAGGAGGGCCAATATCACCACCATCCAAAACATTTTATGACCCTATATCGGATATTGTGGATGATGTGTGTTTTCAAAGTTTGGTTTCATTTACTCCAAATGAATTAAAACATTGTTATGATATGGATATGTTCAAGCAGTCTACCCCACTGTCTGGTGCAGCAGAGGCATCATTTCACAAACCATCAGAGCCTCCGCAGTCATGTAAGGAAGTGTTGAAAGACACAGAATGCATAGGTGAAAAATCGAGTCTCGATGTTGAGTTGTTTGAAGTTGAAAATCAAAAGATGGGCCAAACCTATATTGATCCTGTAAATACATATATGGAGAAATTTTTTAATACAAGATATTTTTCCATCGCCGGTGTTTTTCCTATTATTCGGGTTTATCAAATCTTATGTAAGGGAAAGAAGGTTGGAAATTACTCTCAAGCACGAGTAACCGACTTATTTCTGAGTTTCATCACAGACAGTGAAAGAACAGAGCCACTAAATCAACTGCTGGATTGGATCCATTGGCATTTTTCCATTACCTAGCTGAGCAATGATTGCAATAGGGTAGGTAGGAAAAAATGAATAAGCTTAGCATTCCGAGCATCTCTTTTTCAGTAGTGTTTATTTTAATTTGGTTTCAGTTGCAAGATCAAAATAGGTACAAGTCGTAGAATAAGGTTTTGGGACCAGCCCAATGGATAAAGCACCGGTCTGCATGATTCACAGGTCCGTGGTTCTTGACACCTCCTGAAAGAAGCTGCCAACCCTAGGTGGAGCCTATGTTGGGGTCCTATAATTATAGGAAACTCGATTATTCGACTGTTGATTTGGCATTTCTCCCGTGATGACAAAGTTTGTCTTGGTTGATCTTGTTTTCTTCCCTCCATTCTTTTCGCTTGATCCCCCATCACCCTACTGCATCCTTCATCCATGCTGCACCCTCACTCCCTTGTCCTGTTGCCCCTTTGACTACCTCTCGCCCGTCACCCATTCATGAATGATCAGACTTAGGATGAACAAAAATAACAATAAAGTTAATTGATAGGTTAAATTAATTAATAAAGAACTAGTTAATAATTAATTAATTATTACTTAAGTTAAAAATCTAAGTTAGTAATTAGGGTTAATTAAATATTAAATAAAACAAATTTTAAAAACTTAAAACAATTATAAAAACAAAATAAAGTAAATAAATATTAAAACATTAAATAATATAATAAGAAAACGATATTAAAACAAAAAACAAAACATATAAAACAATATAAAACACAAAACATATAAAACAAAACATAAAAAACAAAACGTAAAAACAAACAAAACATATTACATATAATAAATTATATTAAAAACAAAAAAACATAAAACAAAACTATCCTAAGTCTACCCCCTCACTCCCGCTCACCTCTACCTCCACGCACCTCCATACCTCACGCCCCTCCATTCACATCAAGCTTTTAATCAAACGGCCCATAAAAATTCCGGACCCCCCTCACCATCCGAAATTTAACGAGAGGGGGGGTCCGGAATAATGGTTTTTCAATACCACCCCCCCTCCACGT
>ML777109.1:7528-46806 GCA_009831015.1 Picea engelmannii
TATATGGTTTTTCCTTAGTTTGGGATTTCCCTTTACACTTTTGTTTTTCCTGTGTGACCTTTTAATTTAATTTTCCATTTTATTATTTTTTTTTTTCAGTTTTCCTCTTTTTATAATTTTGTTTGTAATATTATCAATTTTTAATGTTTATGTCTGCAATAATATTAGTTGCCAGGCATGGTTTCAATCAAATTATAATTTTAATCTCGAAAAGGAATCAATATCATCACATTTTATTTCGAGAGTTTATTTTAAGGATTTTGGTCTAATCAATATCAATTTCAAGGAAATGGTTTCTCTTAAGATGTAATTTTAACCCTGAAAAATAAATGGGTGCTACTAAAAGCACCACTTTTCAATTGGGGGTTGATTTTAAGATTTTTGTTTGCAACCATATCGATTGTGAATGCCATGGTTTTGAGTGAGTTGTAATTTTAACCCCAACCAAAACAAAGGGTGTCACTGGTAGCAAGACTTTCAATTTGGGAGTTGATTTTTGTGTTTTTGAAAAAAAAAAAGGTTCTTTAGGGCTAGAATTCTTGTTTTGAAGTCACAATTTTCATTAAGTTGGTAAGTATGTTGAATGGAATGCAAGTATTGATAGCATCACTGGTGGTAGTAGCAATGACGTTGATAATGATGGGCCAAAAATTGTTAAACATAGTTACTGACTTGACAAGAATTGTAACCCCAAAATGAGAACTCTAGCTCTAAAACCCCATATTTTTGGGTTAAAAACACCAATATCAATTCTTGTTTCAAAAAGTGGTGCTATCAATCGCATGTTTTTTATATTTTTTTCATATTTATATTTTTTTAATTTCCAAGATTACAATTACCACATTTTGCAACCGTGACATTAACAAACTCATAATATTGCCAACAAAAACCTTGAAATCAACCCCTAAATTGAAAAGTGGCACCTTGAGCAACACCTTTGTGTGTCAATGAATAAAAGTATGCAAAATTCATATTTAGTGGGATGCATGATATGTACAAAGACATGTTCTGATTATCACATTGAAAATATTTTACTCTACACAAAGGCATGCAAAAAACATTCACTCAATTGGTAATCTTCATATATCAAGAATCCAAACAAGACTACAAAAATCCAAAAGTACATCATGGACAAGAGAGTGGGAAATTCAAAAACACTACAATGCCATGGATGCATGAATTATTTTCCAAGAATAGAGAGTGTATGTCAAATAGAGACATAGTACATATTCTAGATAACTTCTCAAGGAAAGAAATATACAACTTATACAAAGAATATGTTGAAGGAAATGGTAATTTTATTACATTTGCATATTTTACAAGAATATGGAAAAAACAGTTCAGCAATGTCCATATTCCTAAAAAGTCAAAGATGGGGGTTTGCAGTACATGTGCTTCTCTTAAATCAACAAGGGATAAATATGAAGGGGTAGAAAAATGTATTTCATTACAAAATTATTTGTTAGAATTGAATATTTATCAACTATGAATTTACTTATTATCAATATTTTCATTTAATGATATCTGCAGATTCCATTATCAAAGCACTTCAAGAACATCACTATGAACAATCAAGTGAATGGAAAAAGTTGTAAAAACATTGAAAGATGAGTTATGATGCTCCAAATAAATATACAGGTTTGATAATTGATGGCATGAATTACGTAAAAAACACTTCTGCCACATTTTATCCATACACCAAATAATTTGAGGAAAAATGTATTCAATTTCGCTTGGTTGGTTGCATGGTTTTTAATATACAAATGTCTCCAAGGGTTTACTTCATAGCTCCAAATATTCACAATGATGCAAATATGACCATCACCATAATTCATCATGTGCTTACTCACTTGTTAGGTAATCTTCCTCAAGTTTTGTATCTATAATAAGACAACACCAATCGTGAAAACAAAATGCAAATATATTTGGATATATAAGCATGCATTTTGAATTGGGAATATTTCAAAGTTAAAAGTTGGTTTCCTTCTTGTTGGGCAGACATTTAACTATATTGATCAAATGTTCAGTTGCTTTGCAATAACATTGAAGATGAGAAATGTTAGGAGTATGTCATCATTAATTGAAACTATTAAAAAATCATACTTTCCAAAGATTGTTTTTCACATATTGAAAGAAATTTTTGACATGTGTAGATTTATTTAGGGATCACATGGTGAAGAAAAGTGCATTGAACAACTTAATGACAATATCTTCTAGCATTAATTTTGTATTAAACTAAATGATAGGAAAGCACTTATACGGGGCAAGAATTACTCAACTGGTATAGAATAGGGGCTTTCATTAGGTTGATCATTTTTTAAGTTCATTCTAGATCATCCATTGTTTGCATCAAATTTATTGTTATTTCTATTAGTTGTTGAGATCTATAATGCATGAAGTCATAATAGAGATATAGATTATTCTAAATGCTTGGAAGAAATTAAAAAATGTATTAAAGATATATATGAGTACTTTGATGTTGTTGATTTTGTATGGTGGGAGTATTTTTTCAATGATCAAAGTGATATAATTTCAAAATCAACAAATTGAGATACAATTTTTGAAGACTCCATTTAGTTGGCCACAAAGTATGCCAAATGAATATGAGGAAAGAAACATTATTGAACAACAAGAATATCAAGGTGTTATTGATTCTTCACAAGTAGAGGAAAAATAAATTTATATTGGTTTTAAAAGATCACATGCACAGTGTGAAGCCATGGAATACCTTTACAGAGGATCGGTACAATATATAAGGAGGGTTGCATGATTGTAGTGCTAGCAACTGAAGATCCACATGGTTATCCATTCTAAATTGCAAAATTTATGAAGGTCAATAAATAAAATGAAGATATTATAGTAGTTGAAGCATATTAGTATGCAATAGATACACACCCATTCATTGGTGTGTATAATCCAGAGATTGTGGTCGAGAAACATATCAATAGCAAGAGGAAAAGAAAAGGGAAAAATATAAATCGTCCCTGCACTGACATCTTAAAATTAGAGTATGTTGACATAATTATTTATGACTTCCATTTGACAAAGAGATGAACTCTTCTCTCTAGGACTGCATAGATTATCAAGAGGTTGTTGGAACAAGAAATAGTTGCAAGATGGGAGTCCAATGAACGTAGTCATAGATCTGTAAGGCCTCTAATATATAAATTGTTAGACATACATGTAGACTTATATGGTGTACTCATTGATAATAGAGAAGAATATGGGTCATCTACATCTTTATATAATCATTCATTTGAAGATAATGTAGATTTTGATGGTATGTTAGAACCCATAGTTTGATTAATTACATGAAACATTTTTTATATTTTGAAGTTATTTGCCGGATAATCCACAGTTGGTGTCATTTTTTCATCGATGTTTTGAATTCGAATCGGGATTCATCATCAGGACTAATCATCAATTGATAGATTGTTGATCTTGGTCAATTAATAGTTTACGATGCAGGACATTTTAAGATTTTACCTAGGTCGGTTGTCTAAAAACCTAACTTACAGAGTTTTAAACAAAAATTAAACTAAATTAATGATAGTTCCTAATAATTAATAATATCTCATAACTATTACTAAGGTTGGATGTAATAGTTTGTTTAATGGTGTTTAAATTTATTCATGTATAAATAAAAGTCTAGGGTTTAGAATTAGATTGAGTTTATATTTATTTTATTAGTACTTTTAATTAATTGTATTATATTTATAGTTAATGTATGAAGGAAGATTTTTAGTTATGGTTTGGTTGTTTGGGGTTAGAGTTAGATAGTTTTTTTTTTTTTTTTAACTTATTAGTACTTTTAATTTATGTTTATATTTAATGTATAAAGTTTAGTGAACTAATTACTAGATTTATGGAAATGAAGCTTTTAGTTATGGTTTAGGTTTTATTTGATTAGAATAAATATAGGGTTTCAAATGATTGTTTTAATAGTGGTAAATTGTGTATTTCGTATGATTTTAGTATTATTAGGTCTAAATATTGAAGATTTTTGTATATATATAAGTAATCAAGGGATATGTTTATGATACTAAGTAGTAGGGGTTAATTTGTGTTTTAAGTGATTAGGATGTAACATAGTAGGAATACATATATAAGAGAAACTGGGGCTATTAATATATATAGTGTCATATGATTAGGGGATATGTAACTTAATTATTGAGATATATAGTAATAAGTGTCTATTATTAGAATTTATAAAGTAGATAATATAGGTTAGTTAGACTCAGTCTATGAACTGACACAAAAGAAAAACCTAAACAAGCAAGGAAAAGAAGAAGGGAGGTGTCATACATGATTTGATCTATGAGGGTCTCTAAGTTGGTTGATTAATGGGTGCCAAAAACTGCTCACCTCCAAGCCACCGTCTCTATTCATATTGTTGGGGTGCTTGATTATTTCTAGAGCTTCTCTTAAGCGTCTCATGTAGTAATGATCCTCTTTTGCTAATATCTCTGTATCCTCAAGGCAAGCATGATGTTTGGTCTTAAGTGAGTGTTCTGCTAAGGCCGAGGTGTGAATGTGTTCATTTCTAATTTTATATTTATTATTATTATGATGTTTGCATGGTCACTCTAAAGGAGTCTTTTAATTTACATATGATTTTACATGAAATTATGAATCATATCAATGTTTGTTGGCTTATATGATTTGATTATGAAGAATATAAGAAAGTTTCTTAGCTCATATGATTTGAATATGGAAAATGCAACAATATTTTTAAGAAACAAAATATGTTTCATTCAATGCAATTTGTATTGACTTAATGAGAAAGAAAGGGAGCATACCATTTTTTAGGTGCAGAAGGGAAGGCCCAATGAATTGTGATCATCATCTTGTTATTTTGAAAGGTGACAATGTATAATGTAGTTATCAACTTAATGAGAAGCCTTTAGAGTTCTCATTTTTTAGATTTTATATGATCCACATGGATCTCAGTGGTCATCCACCTTTTCTACTGAATCACCATTTTAAGCATGTGGTTTTGATAAACCATGATATTCACCCTTTTGAAGGGGAATTGAATGTAATGTCATCTTCATTTGTTAATTACAGACATTATGTAATGATTTCAAAGTGGTTTTATGTACATGCTTAGAACATAGCGTTAATGCACCGGATCTCATTAGAACTCCGTAGTTAAGTGCGCTCAGGCCAGAGTAGTACTGGGATGGGTGACCGCCCCGAAAGTCCTAGTGTTTTACATGCCTATGGCATTAATATAATGTCATATTCATTTGTTAATTACATACATCATGTAATGATTTCCTAGTGGTCTTATGTACATACCTACAACATAGCGTCAATGCATTGGATCCCATTAGAACTCCGCAGTTAAGCGTGCTTAGGCTAGAGTAGTACTAATATGGGTGACCGCCTGATAAGTCCTAGTGTTTTACATGCCTATGAAATTTTATAAACCTAGTCCAATTTATCCCACATGCATCATGGGGATTGTTCTCCTCTCACTCTCTCATATATAATTGAGGTGAAGGAGGCCCTTTAAGCATGCAATGGAGTATGATGTAAAGCTTATTGCGAATGAAGTGTAGCCAACATCTCTTTCTTTTCAGAGATAGGTTGCCCCATTTTTCCAGTTTGTGTTCTACAATGTTTTTCTCTCTTGTTCATCAATAGAAGTTAGTTTTCACTATATTTCTTTGTTCTCCACATTATTTACGTGTATTTTCTTGTTATGTATCGGTTATATTTTTGTCTTCATGTCGTTCTCAAAATAATCTGGATCAGTGGTATTAGAGCAGGCTGCTCTTTTTCGTTTCTCAAAGTAGGTCCCCGACAAGGTCAGGGTATAGAGAGTTGGGTCTCAAACTAGTTTCTCTTGAGGGAAACTGCTCTCGCCAGCCCAAGTGACCTCCCATGGCGGAAGAAAAGAGAGATGACAAAGAAGGAGATCCTTTCAAGATGTTGCTCAAGGAAGCCCTTGTGAGACAGAGGAACAAGATGATGAACAACTTTTCTCAGATCCTTCGAAGACTACCGATAGTGACGACTGAGGCATATTCAACAAGAATCCATTTCACAAGTGTGACACCCTTCAAGGTACAAGTCAATTTTGATATCCCCTTATTTGAAGGCCAGATAGATGCAGATGCTCTAGAAAAATGGTTGAATCTTCTGCTAGAAGTTTATTACTCTGTCCAAAAAAAATTGATAGTGAAAAGATCACCTTTGCGCTCCTTAAAGCCCTTCCCCATGTCAGATCTTGGTGGGAAGGTTTCCGGGAGAGGTACACCACGGATGAATCTACACTATTTGGGAGAGAACCCACTTGGGAAGCCTTTGTAGATTCCCTAAAGGAGGAGTTCTACCTCGTCGAAAACTATGATGAACAATACATGAGATGGAGAAGTTTGCGTCAAAAAAGAGATGAGATAGTGTCGGAGTACACCAACATATTTCATATCTTATGCTCAAAGTTGGGTATCAAAGACTTCAAGCGACACCTATTTTTGAAGTACTGCAGTGGTCTACATAGGTACATCCAAACATAGATGGATTTTTTGGACATCTCCTCACTAGGAGATGCTTATCAAAATGTAGTCAAAATTGAACATAAACTCAAGCAACAAAGTAAGTGGGAGAAGTATGGAAAAGGAAAATCTAACTCACATAATGAAGTAAAAAGCAAGGAAGGCCAACCTCAAGAGATTCAGTCCTAGATGTAGGCAAAGAAGGGTAATTTCACATAACTTCATTTCTAATCCACTTTCATGTAACTTCATTTCTAATCCATTTCCATTTTTGTATTTATTAAAGTCACATTTCCTTTGAATATTTATATGTGAATACTTACTTACCTTTGATATCAATGAAAAAAAATTATTCAACAAAAGTTACTTCAGAAGAGTCACAAACATAGAGCTACAATATCCAAAGCAGTCCCATACAGTGATACATTGTACAAGTAATGTCCAAAAAAAAACAAAATCCTAACTAGTAAGCTTAAATTGTTACAAATAGGATAGGACACCATCTTTGTTGGAGAGCAAGCCTCCATCAGAGTATTATTCAAGTACAAAATTGTTTTCAATCAGAAGTAAGGAATCTTTAGAAAGAGCATCAACAGAATAATTTTGTTCTCTTAGGATATGGGTGAAGCTAAGATGACTAAACATAGCAGTGATAACATGCAGTTGCTCATAAATTTGCTTTAGAACCAAATTTGTAACCTATATATCCTCCTTCATCTAGTCAATATCTAGCTTCGAATCCCCAAAAACCTAGAGATCATGGACATCCCTTATCCACTACAAAATTGAGAAGAGAAAAAAAAGATTTAAATTCTACCAGGTTGTGTCTATTTTCCCAAATTTGATTTTCCATAAACAAAGTGAGTATTAGAAAAATGAAATATAAATCCAAAACCACAAGTTCTTCCTAGGCCTTGATAGGAACCATTAAAGAATTCCCATGCAACATATTTTTTAATCCCCACTTCACTTTCCATATGGGATTGTTTTAGCTTCTGATCAAACTTATATCAAGAGAGAAGAGCGAAATCTTGTTGCGATACCTTAAACGTAGGGTGACACTTATCTTCAAATATAATGGTATTTATGGATAGCCAAACCCCCCACACAACCAGAATCAAAAGCACCCCAAATTCCTTCAAGGAGGGACAAGTGAAAAACTCATGAAAGCAATCGAGAATTGTACCCCAATCTTATAAATGATCGAAAACCAACGAACTCTCTATTTCCAACCAAACTTGGTGAGAATAAGAAAAATCCATAAATAAATGAAAGTTTTATTCATCATGCCTCTTACACAAATAACATAGTCTCAGACCTTGTTTATTCTGAAGTTGCAACCTATCCCAAGTCAAGACTTTCCCTTTTAGCACAATCTAGAAGAACAATATGCCTTTTAGAGGATCCTTTATTTTCCAAATTTTTTTGTACCACCAAATATTTGGGTTATCTCCCAATTCCTATATGTCCAAATATACAAGCTTTTTGCAATACTGACATATATTGTGTCCAATGATTATGTCTTGTTTCATCAATGTCTAGAGATGCAACTAAGAGCCATCCTTGATTCCAGATAGTTGTTTGAGAAACATCACCAATTTTGTTGAGACTACAATGACCAAGCTCTTGGAGTTGTGACATAAGACCCTCCAAAAGAAATATATTGTCTCCACATCCAATAATAACATACATCCTGATCCTTACATGTGAACCTATGCCAAAATTCCAAGAAAAGAATTTCCTATGATAGGAAAGGAAAGAGAGATGGTCCACCATTGATTGGATACATTATGGGTAATTTTCTATCTTCTTTGTATCGAATCCAAAAATATATATGGAGCGATGTATTTGTCAATCAATATGCACCTCCAAATGTTGTTTTTGGTCAAGAAATCCCATAATGATTTTGCAACTAAATATTTCCCGAAAAGATAGATATCTTTTAAATCCCAACCCACAAATATCTTAGGCTTTGAAAGGATTTTCCAATTAGTCAAGTGTGATCCCAAATATTATGCACTTCCCTTCCATAAATAGTTTAAACAGATCTTCTGAATGGTTAAGAATTCCTTTTGAAATTAGGGCCAATAGGTTCCAATAGATCGGTATAGCCTCGACCATTGATTTGATTAGGATCAATCTTCCACCTCATGACATCCAACGATTGCACTAAAAGTTTATTTTCCTTTCTACTTTAGAAAAAATCCATTTCTAATCTGAGACCCTATAATTGTTGGGTTTAAGAATGAACCCAACGAATTTAAATCCTTCCCTCAAATCAAAGGAAGACAAGTTAAAAATTCCAGAGACACTTCTCCTGATACCCTCCTCCACATCTAGAAAATAAATGGTAGATTCATTAACATTTATAACCATACCCATAAAATCATAGAAAATATCCAAGATATCCTTTAAGATACTACCACATAGATGAAAAATATCAACATGTCATCCACAAACAATAGATGTGTAATACATTCATTCCTTCCCAGCCTTACACCTTGAAATTTGTTGACTCTTTTGGCCTCCACAATTTCCCTACTAAACCCATGAATAACCAAAAGAAAGAGATATGGGGAGAGGGGGAAACCTTGTTGCAACCCCTGAGCATATTTGAAGAATGGTGAACCAGATCCATTAATTAGAACAAAAAAAGAAGCAATAGTCACACAACACATGATCCATTTCACCAAAGGTAGTTCAAACCCAATATGGAGAAGCAATAATCTGAGGTAAAGCCATGAAACACGATAATAGGCTTTTTAAAGGTCAATTTTTAAGACTGAGACTAGACGCTTTAGTGTTTTTATTGTATTCATACCTTCCTGCGCTAAGCCAATGGATTGATAAGCCAACCCTTAAGGAAACCAAATTATTCAAAACAAATGACATAGAGTAAAATTGGTTTAATATTGACCCCAATTACCTTTACAATCATTTTCTAGAGATGATTGCACAAGAAAATTGATAGAAAGTCATCAAAAGTATTGAGATGGTCCAATTTGGGAATAAACGCTATAAAGGTTGAGTTAATACTTCTTCACATCTTAGCCTTTTGTCGAAATTCTTCCACTACCCAAAGAAGGTCATCCATGAAAAGATCAAAGAAATATTCAAAAACTTTTGTAGTCCAACCATCCGACCCAAGGCTCTTATCTCTTTTGAAATAATAAATGATATCAAGTAATTCATATTTGGTGACCCCACTAAATAGAGAGTGATTATCCTCTTCTTCCACCAATCTCGAAAAATAAGAGATGAGATTAAGTATTTCCCCCAGTTTCACCTACTCTGGTTCCTTGAATAGGGTCTCAAAACGGTCCATTCCTAAAGAGGCTAGATATGAGAAACCTTTGACTTTGTTGCCACTTATGTCATTTAGCTCCGAGATGGTGTTATATGTTTTCTGACAATTGACATATTTTTGAATTTTTTTGTGTTTTGATCCCCATAAGATATCCATATGGCCCTGCTCTTTAGTCTTCAAGTTTTCTCATGATCAATCATAATCATGGATCAAAGAGTTTCTAAATAATGGCACTTCTCTAGGATAGAGGTAGATGATAGAACCCCATGGTTCAAGGTATAAACTTGCTCAAGATCATGCTCGATATTTCTAAGCTCCCAATCTTTTAACTTCCTCCATACCCTATCCCAGGAGGTAAATTTCTCTTTAACCAACTGCAGGACAGAAAAAAAACTGTACATTAGCTGGGGAATCTACATCCTCCTGGTAGTGTTTCCAATTATCACGAACCAAATTGCAAAAATATTCTTCTTCAAACCATGAAGGGTTATATTTAAAATACGCTACAAGTTTCCCCATTACTTTGTCAAATTGTAAAAATATTGGAAAATGATCAGAACATCGGACATTTTCGACCCACGAATCATATATACCAAATTTATAGAGCAGAGCATGGTGCACTAGAAAACTATCTAGTCTCTTTGAAATCCCTTCCACTTCACCTTGATTATTTCCTGAAGTTAGGCATAACTAAAGGGTTAAATACATCTACCCAGCCTATCGCTTCTAGTTCAACACTGAAAAAACTTTCCAACCTTTCCTAATGAGCGAAAGGACCCCAATTTTCCTCCCTACTAAGTGTAATGTTTAGGTCCCCTCCAATTATAATATTTTCAAAGCCAATACATTTAAGAGAAAATGACCTGACCCCAAAATCCTCCTTTCCCTCATAAAGCCCATACAAATTGAGTATAGTAATGATTGTTCTAGTTCCTTGGAATATAGTTATGTACAAAACCCTGACAAAATGGAAAACAAATTTATAAGGGAGAAGTTTGATTAAATCCCTATAATGACCCCCCTTGAGATTCCATCCGAATCCAAACCATGAAATACCCAACTCGGGAATAGCTTCACCAAGTCGACGATAATAGTTTCACTAGGTCCCATGGTTTCTTGAATTAACACAATGTCCAACCAATCAATCTCTATAAAGAGCTTTAGAGAAAGTTTTTCATCCCTTCCCCTTAGGTCCCTTGTGTTTACAAATATGATCTTCATGAGGAAGCCGACATTGGGGCTATGCCTTCTCTAAGGACCCTTGATATTAGTCTTTTTCTTCCCTACAAAACTTCACAATGGGCTCACTCTTGTGCTTGATTTAATGTTGAATTATGCCCCACTTTGTTGGGGCCAGTTAATTTAATTCCACTTAAACCTAGACCCACTGAGAGCACTTTACTATGTGAGGATTTTTGATACCTCGGTAGGTAAGGATCCCCACCTAAAGAGACTAAGGAGTTTGTGAGAATCTGAGGATTGTGAAGACAAGGAATATAAATTCTTTGAAAACCTGATGATAAAAGTACCACTTTCCTCCTTCTTAGAAGGAAGGTTCATTGAAGTCGTCCCTGATGAGGGACCAGGGCTAGACACCTCAACCCAGGTAGGCACTCAATTCACAATTTGTTCAGAAATTGAGACATAGTTAGGGTTTTGGAGAGGAGAAGACTTACCAAATCCCTAGAATGCAGTAGCGATCTTTATACAAAGATATTCTATTTTACTCCACTGAGTTGGTGAATGATCCATATCATCCCCAAATTTGTCCTTGAGATCCTGATTCACCACTCCTTATGGATCACTGTCATCCAAAGAAATTTTTATATCACCAACCAAAACATCTGACTGAAGATCCTTCTTTATAGGATTGTGACATAGACTTTGCGTCACCCCATCCCCCTCCAAATGTTCTAAAGGAAAAGTATGCACATCCAAGGTCCTTGAAGATGAATTGGGGATTGAAACTTTTCCTCCAGAATATCGCCTCTTATTCCTTGAAAAATTCTTCTAAACTGAAATCTCACGATCTTCCATAATGTTCCCAACCTTGTGACAATGGTAACACCTAAAGGGAACATTAACATAGTCTAATTGATGAGTATAGGACAGGTCACCTGCCACCAACTCCATAGAATCAAAAATCCCTTCATGAAGATCCAAGTCAACTAGGATTTGTGCCATCGAACACAGACTGCTAGTCTCGCAACTATCATTAGAGGTTATAAACTTACCTAAGACCTCACCAATGGCCTTTAACCCATTATCGGTCCAAAAATCTAAGGGAAATTTAGGTAATTTAATCCACATTCGAGCACTGGTGAGAATATCCTCCCAGACATTGAATAAAGGGTTCCATGGTTTAACACTAAGCAAGTTTCTATCCTAGTACCAACGACCCCCTAAATTTTCCCATGCATCACCTTTGGTAAGAAAGAGAAAACCGATCCAACCTATGGACATGAGATGAACAATCGAGGCATAATCAAGTACATGCATCCATTCAAATTGCATCCACGAATTAAGAGATTCCATCTACACCCTCCTACCACAAAAATTCCCTACAATCATGTGGCCATCCAAATCGCCTCTTGTTACCTGAAAACTTTTTCTAAAATGAAATCTCATGATCCGCCATAATGTTCCAAACCTTGTGACAATGGGGAAACCTTAAGGGAGCATTAACATAGTCTAATTGTTGAGTATAGGACTGGTCGCCACCAACTCCATGGACTCGAAAATCCCTTGGTGAAGATCCAAGTCAACTAGGATTTGTGCCACTGAATGTGGACTGCTAGTATTGTAACTATCATCGGAGGCTATAAACTTACCTAAGACCTTCTCAATGGCCTTTAACCCATTATCGGTCCAAAACTCTAAGGGAAAGTTAGGTAATTTAATCCACGTTCGAGCACTGGTGAGAATATCGTCCTGGACATCGAACAAAGGGTGCCATGGTTTAGCACTAAGCAAGTTTCTATCCTAGTACCAATGACCCCCTAAAATTTTCCATGCATCGCCTTTGGTAAGAAAGAGAAAACCAATCCAACCTATGGACAGGAGATAAAAAATAGGGGCATAATCAAGTACATGCATCCATTCAGATTGCATCCACGAATTAAGAGATTCCATCTACACCCTCCTACCACAAAAATTCCCTACAATCATGTGTCTATCCAGATCACCTCTTGTTACCTAAAAATTTCTTCTAAAATGAAATCTCATGATCCGCCATAATGTTCCAAACCTTGTGACAATGGGAAAACCTTAAGGGAGCATTAACATAGTCTAATTGTTGAGTATAGGACTAATCGCTTGCCACCAACTCCATAGACTCGAAAATCCCTTGATGAAGATCCAATTCAACTAGGATTTGTGCCACTGAACACGGACTGCTAGTATTGTAACTATCATCAGAGGCTATAAACTTACCTAAGACCTCGTCAATGGCCTTTAACCCATTATCGGTCCCAAAATCTAAGGGAACGTTAGGTAATTTAATCCACGTTCGAGCACTGGTGAGAATATCCTCCTGGACATCGAACAAGGGTGCCATGGTTTAGGACTAAGCAAGTTTCTATCCTAGTACCAATGACGCCCTAAATATTTCCATGCATCGCCTTTGGTAAGAAAGAGAAAACCAATCCAACCTATGGACAGGAGATGAACAATCAGGGCATAATCAAGTACATGCATACATTTAGATTGCATCCACGAATTAAGAGATTCCATCTACACCCTCCTACCACAAAAATTCCCTACAATTAAGTGGCCATCCAGATCGCCTCTTGTTACCTTAAAACTTCTTCTAAAATGAAATCTCATGATCCACCATAATGTTTCAAACCTTATGACAATGGGAAAACCTTAGGAGCATTAACATAGTTTAATTGTTGAGTATAGGATTGGTCGATTGCCACCAACTCCATAGACTCGAAAATCCCTTGATCAAGATCCAAGTCAACTAGGATTTGTGCCACTAAACACAGACTGCTATTATTGTAACTATCATTGGAGGCTATAAACTTACTTAAGACATCATCAATGGCCTTTAACCCATTATCGTTCCAAAACTCTAAGGGAAAGTTAGGTAATTTAATCCACATTTGAGCACTGGTGAAAATATCCTCCTGGACATCGAACAAAGGGTGTCGTGGTTTAGCACTAAGAAAGTTTCTATCCTAGTACCAATGACCCCCTAAAATTTTCCATGCATCGCCTTCGGTAAGAAAGAGAAAACCAATCCAACCTCTGGACAAGAGATGAACAATCATGGCATAATCAAGTACAAGCATCCATTTAGATTGCATCCACAAATCGAGAGATGTCATTGACACATTCCTACCACAAACATTCCCTACAATCATGTGGCCATCCAGATTTGCAATTTGACTGACTTGGAGATCCTCCTCTACTACCAAAGAGACCTTGCCTCCCCTCGATTTAACCACCCACCTATTCTTACGACCAAGACTCCTTCTTACAGCAGGAAAACCAACACCTTGAAGATCCTCAAGGTCTAAATTTCTACTAATAATCCTTGTAGAATGAAAACCGATGGGATCAAGCCCTGCTTGAGCTTCCATGGAGTGAGCAGGAGGGAAAATATGGTTCGATTTTTGGGTACCTTCGACCTCAACATGCATTCCAAAATCTTCACCAGTTACTCCTTCCCCGGGACATTCACTCTCTCATCTGACTCCTTGACAAAAATCCCTTGAAGTATATGTAGATCAGTACGATATGACCGTGATAGGACATCTCGTCACACATATCCTTCAAGAAGATCATGTTCCCTCTCTTGAGCTTATGTCCTTAGAGTACGAAATAAGGAAAGGGTCAACTCGAAGATTCACGAAGATCATATCCACCGATAAAGTATCTTTTGAATAGTCCACTAGTTGCAAGGTGTCATCCATTTTGCTTAGGTGTACTCCAAACCCCCCACATGTCACCAAAACCCTGCTAAACCCCTGTAGAAACCCTCGGTTCTGTAGCCAAAAACCCTAGCCCCTCCATACTCATAAAAACTTCCAACCCTACATAATCCCTACGAGAACATTGAAAATCGTTTACTTTAAATTACAAGAATAGTCATTGTAATTAAGGGTAAGAAGAGAGAAATATTTGAAAGGGAAAGGATGGGAATGGGATCACCCAAGAGGAATTTGATCTTCATCCTTCTTATATACAATTAGGAATTGAAGAATTCAATTTTCATCCTCAACTAAGGGATCAATTTATTTCTAGCCACCTCCATCATCCAACACTTCTTCTTTATAATCCATTTATTCTCTTGACAATAGGATTCCAATTCGGTTTCCAACAAAGCAACTGTGTTGTAGTCATCTCTTTTATTGTCAATGCATCATACAACTGCTTTATCTTCAACTTATATGCCCACTATGTAGACATGGGTTTCAATAGCTATGCACAAGTTGTAGCTCCTCGTGTAAACCTTTCTTAAATCTTTACTCTTCTTTTATTTATTGAACACACACTATTCTATGTGATCTTATAACAAAATATAAGATAGATAACAATTGCTATTACTTGTTTGTATAATGTTTGTGCTTTATATAGGCTAGTTAAAATTGTTAAGATGTTGGTTGTTTCAAAAGATTTCATTTGTATAATAACTCAGATTCAAAACCTATAATCTAGAAGAAACAAGTAAAAAAATCCAACCAAAAATATAATAGACTCACAAACAAACTAACTAACAAACAAACAAAAAAAAAACAACTTCATATTAAACATTGAAAAAACTACACATTTTCTTCATACTAAATTAGAAATCCTCAATTATTAATGTTCAAACTTCATATTAAACATTGAAAAAACTACACATTTTCTTCATACTAAATTAGAAATCCTCAATTATTAATGTTCCTGGCTCGTGCTCGTGTTCGTGTGTGCAAAAGGAAACGAGCAACTCCAATCAACTTACCTAGCCTCCAGTCCTTTCTTCTCTCTCCAACATTTCACTCCTGACTTCATGAGCAATTGCACCGCTCACAATTTGTGACTTTTTAACAGTGATATTCAATTCACGTAACTCCTATAGGAGAAGGATTGCACAACCGCGCTGACAATTGTTGACTTTCTAGCTTTTATATTTACTTCACGTAACTCCTCGTGGAACATAATTGCATGTTGTCATTCTTCCACCACAGCGCCGGCAATTTGTTGACTTTCAAGCGTTGATATTGCAGTGAGTTAACTCTGGATCAATTTTTTTTTGTCGAGTTATTTTTCTGGTAAGTTTTTCAGCGATGTAATTTTGAATTTTTGGTTAATTTAGAAGTTTTATCAATTTTTTGAGTATCTGGATTGGTTTAAAATAGGGCAAAACTCCTGAAATAAAGTTTTGAAATGTATGAAACTTTCATCAATACCAAACTCAAACTACTCTGAAAATTTGGCCGGATTCAAGCCATTTTTTACCTAAAAGTAAAAATAAAAATTACTCCCTAGTTAACTTACTCCGTTGATTACGCCGAAAGGCGTACACCCATTAACAATGGGCACATTTAATAGGTTTTTAGTTCTTAATAGTTTTCTATGGACAAGATTAAATATGCCTAGAATATTCTTAGTCGTCACAATAAATGAATTGCTCTAATTTCATCCATTAACTTCCAAGCTGTTATAAAGACATCCGTTTATATGTTTACTTTTTTATATTTACCGAATCATGTTTAAAAATTACTGTACTCACTAACTTATTGCCACGTCTACCTGATTAAAAAATATTAAAATAGCCACATTTCTGTGCTGGCATCACCAAGAATCGCCAGTAGAAAGTTTAACAGCAGTAAACCACCTTTCAACGTTCACCAGCAGCGAGTTAGCTGCGGCTGTGCAAGTATTTACTTCACTTAAAACAATATTATGTTAAGCGAAGATTATGTACCATGCGGACCTGCGGCGACGTTAATATGTATACACGTTAACGTATATACAGTAATGTACATCACTACAAGGTGCTTATTGTTATCTGATATGTTGTATATACAGTAATGTACATTATTGCAAAGCGCGTATTGTTATATGATATGTTGCAACGATAAGCGACCAGAGACACTGGATCTCTGCCCCAAGGTGATGTATATGTTTCCCATTTACCTGCTGCGGGCATTTATCACTCTGTCGTTGCAAATAAGTCCTCCTGTACTCGGCACTGGACACTGCTCTGCCTGCAAAATCGTGTATCGCTGGTTGTTGCCACCCGCCATTCTTGATTTGCTGTGATTGTATGTTTTTTTCTTCTTTGATTCGCTTGATTTGCACTTTCATGAAAGTGTGGGTCTGTATGCATCATCTCTGTTACCTATTTTCTCAGACGTCGTTGTTGCTCTGCATACAAATCTTCTTTAGTGGACTCTGAAGTCGGTTGGACGTGACCCACTTCTGCAATATCTCACCGATTCTCGTTTGCCAGATCGATTGTTGTAAGCGGTTATTTCGCTGCAATGTAGGATTGATCGCTATCATGTACGTATGTCTGTATATTGACAGTGTTTGATCGCATCGTTATTGCATAAACTATTGTACACTGATCTGTAGAGTGGTGCACATACACAATATATTTAGAACAAGGTCATCTCCTTTCAATAGTGCAATGTAGTATATGACAGAAAATCTCCTTAAGAGACCAATTCACCATAGACACAATGGAGAAAGTCTCCTAGGAAGACCTTGAATCAATTAAATATATGCATGATACAAAATAAAAAAATGCAGCAAAATCCAAGCATGGAAAAAAAAATGCAGCAAAATCCAAGCATGGGAAAACAAGTTTCATGGTAACAAACTCACAACTACAAATTTCATAGAAACCAATCACAACTACACATCCACTTTTGTTGAGTGGTTCTAATAAAAGTGAAATGAAGGAATTCTTTTCATTACAAGTGATAAATATGAACCAACAATAATAAAAGTTATTGTTTAAGATTTCTAAGATCATATTCCATAACATGAGAATGAATATTTTTCTCTATGTTTTTGGGGTAGAGTAGAGCATCCCTATAGATTAATATCAATGATTGCACCTTCAATCAATCTTATCGTTTTTTCTTTTTGGTTATTTGTTGCATATTAATAAAATTTGTTAGGATATTTAGACACTTAGAATTAGTTAAGATCAATCAGGTCTAATATGTATTTAGGTAAAATGTGTTTTCTTAGTCTGCATTAGGATGCATTTGTAGTTATATAATCCGACGGTCACAATGAGTTCTAGACATAAAGTGATTTGACTATTCATACTTTTTGGTGCTAATAGCTATGTTCAACAACACATGCATTCCAACACAGGACGAACACCTTCAGTAACCACTCACACAATGTTCTAGGATCTTTTCATCGAGTGACTTATAAAGAATTGCATTAAATGAGCATAAATTAAAGTGCACCATTAAAGAAGGAAAAACTCAATAATGAAGAGACATAAGAATCAAATCTGAACACAAAAACTTGATAACAGAGTTCGTCCCTGGTGGGCTACGTCTTTGGGTCCTGCTCTCAAATGGGTAGGCTTTTTCATTAACTCGGCAAAAGAATTTGGAAAAATACATAAGTATACCTCATTCTAAAATCAAGTTGCAGAAATAATGCTAAAATCAGAAAATAGACAACACTACTGAATTTGTGGTGTCGAATTACCCAAAAATGATTGTCTTCGTGCCTCGATCCGACTCTGGCACTGCCAGGCCCAAGAAGAAATTCGTCTCATTTTTCGTACCCCTCTGCAACCTGCAATTAATGATTGTGTTGCGTTTAAATGTGTTCCCACGACCGTACCACGTGCGCACCTCCTTTCCAGGGCTTGGCGGACTCAACACTTAAGTAAATTCCGTGGCAATTATTACAAAGCATGGGTCGTTGGCCCGTTGGTTTGGGCGTGAAAGTTAAGGCATAGTGCAGGGAGGAGGTCCCGTGGTCAAACCCGTAGGCCTCCCCCTTCTGGTTTGGTCTGTTTGTAATATATATAAATATAACAAGTTGCTTCGCCCACTTTGGCGGTCGCGTTATCCAGGATCCCAACGATTAGAACGAGGCCAGATTTGGCAGACCCGCCAATCTTTATTTTTTTTCAAAATTTGGTTACGGAATTTCATTGTGCTTTTGTCGCATGCCTCTTGGCAGCCCCTGATTAGGCCACGTGGCAACCTCCCATTCGACCACGCAATCCTCTACCATTTCAGAGCCACATCATCACACCATGTCACTGTGCCACATCATCATGCCACATCACCGTATGGACTGCCACGTGGCACAATCCTATTGGTCCACAGATTGGTCTGAAAGTGCCAAAACTGGGTGACATGTGGCAGCCTCTAGTGTTGCTACGTCATAATGACACGTGCCACCTTTTTATCCTGCCACGTGTGTTGTACGAATGTTGACGTCATTCGTACAGATGCTGACGTCGGCAGTACAGATGCTGACTCATCCCCTGTTGAGTCGTTTGCGCAGTTAGAAATCTTGTGATGCGCTCTTTGCAATAATGTCATTTTCAATGAGTTTTAGAAACTTTGAATTTTTTCCCTTTCTCTGTCTGTTGAGGCCATTCTGAGTGTCCTGAGTTTCCTATGCAAGTTTTGAGTTGTTCTTAGCCTTCTCTGGATCCTTTTTGGATCACACCTTCCCACTGAGAGCTTTTTGGACCACCAAAATCTTTCATCAATCAACGAGTAAGTGAGGGAAGAGTCCTCTCACTTTTTCCTTCTCAATCCACTTTGTGTTGCTTGGATGCATGCCATTTAATCCTACTTCAAGATAATCAACATCACCCCTGTGTGAATTCCTCATCCTTCTGTCCAGGATGATATCTTCCTGTAACTCATCCAAGTACTCAGGTGCAAACTCATCAACTGAAGGTATTGAAACTTCCTCATCCTAATCCATGATCATGGGAGGCTAAAAATGTTTCAAGTTCACAACTGAGTAAATATGCATATAAGGTGGAAGATCCAAACGAAAATCATTGGTACCACTTTTCTCCAAGATAGTGAAGGGTCCATAATGAATGGGCTTGAGTTTCTTTCCTTCACCCTTCAATCTCTCCTTGTTGATGTGAATCCATACTCGATCTCCAACCTAGAATTGATGATCAACCTTGTGCTTGTCATGCTGAGCTTTATACTGTGCTTGACTTTTCTCCAACTATTCCCTGACTGCCCGGTGCACCTGCTGGATCCTCTGGATGAAATTGTGAGCTCTGTCCTTTGTTCGTTCTTCATTCACATCAAAATCTCTCCCATACATCAAGTCTAAAGGAACCTTGGGTAGGTACCCAAAACATGTCTCAAAAGGTGAAATCTGAGTGGAGGAATGTAAAGCTTGGTTGTAAGCATGTTGTACATAGGGTATCTGTTCATCCCATAACTTGGGATGCTTGTTGCAGTAGCCTCAAAGCAAAAGTACCATTGTTTTGTTTACCACCTATGTTTTTCCGTCGGTCTGTGGATGGAAAACAATGATCCTCTTCAATTTGGTGTCCATCATTCTCTACAATCTAGTCCAAAATTCCCCAATGAATTGAGTATCTTGATCCGAGACAATGGATGTGGGTAACCCAAAGAGAACCCAAACATACTGAAAGAAGATATTAACAGTCTGCTCCTCATTGATCTACTTTTTACATGACATCAAGATACACATCTTGTTGAACCTATCCACTACAACATACAAATAATCATGACCCCCTTTGGTCATTGATAAACCCCTTAATAAAAAATAGAAAAAATACAATGGTGCGCGCGCGTACACACACACACACACACATTACATAGATATTTACCCTAGAAACCTAAACTTGGAAAACCAACAACCTGTTTAGAGTGAAACCTCTAATCTTATAGTCATCATATCCTTCAATGTTTACAATACGATATACATATAGGATCCCACAACATCCAAACCCCTAATCCATTGACCCATATTAGTCAATAACCCTAATTCTTTAACCAGAATTAGAAAATTGTGTGCAAAAAAACCGCCAAAAGCAGATGCAAAAAACCACCCAAAAATAAATTTCGAGGACTACCGCCTCGAACCCCCTTCCAGCCCCCCTGGTCCCATATTAATGTGTAACACATGGGACCAATCTTTCAAATAATATAACACATGCCTAACATTCTCCCACTTGTTGTTTTCTTTGCATACATTGGGTTACAGGATTACATAGTCAAGAATCCACAGCAGAAAATGCCCATGGATCCTCTACACCAAGAGAACTTCTTAGTGATCACATATTTTTTTAATAAATTTGCAAAATTCTCCAAAGTGTCCACCTTCATCAACAACGACTTATTTTCTTCAACCATGTCTCTCACAAAGTGATACTAAACATCAATATGATTTTTCTTTAAATGATAAGTCATGTTCTTCGCTAGGAAGATTACACTTTGACTATCACAATATATCCTTACAACTTGTTGTACCAACCCAATACCTGAACACAATCCCTATAACCATACTTCTTCCTTGCTTCCATGAGTGGCTACCATGTATTCAACTTTTGTAGTTGAGAGTGACACTACAATCTGTCTTTTTCTCATCCAACTGATTGCTCCTTCAAACATGTTAAACACGTGCCTGCTTGTAGATATTTTGGAATCCATGTCTCCATCCCAGTCTGCATCAACAAACACATGTATTTACAACACTCTTTCCAATCATGTTCTTCCTTGGTAGCACAATCTATAACTAGTAGTTCCATGCAAATACCTGAAAACCCTCTTTACCATTGTCCAATTCTCCTTCCATGGTTTTGACATATACCTGCTCAAAACTCTCATTGCATGTGCAATGCTCGGTCTAGTACAAACCATTGCATACATTAAACTACTAATTGTTGATTCCAAGAGACTAAAGAGTCTCCAACATCAACATTTTCAACCTCTCGTGGGGCTAGGCGAGAAGAGACGTGGATTTTACCCTAGGCTTTAAGCCTCGGATAAGAAAGTGCATTGAACTCTAGTCCAATTTTATCCTAACCTATAGTCCAAACATGAATTCCTTTACCTTATAATTTAACCTTTTAACAATATTTAATTTTTATGTGATTTCATGATTTTTATGTTATTTACAATTTTAACAACTTCTATATGGAGTTTATACATTTGTAGTGACAAAATTAAATTTAATAAAGGAAATGCACAAAAAATAGAAAGGCAATGCTTTTGTTTTTATTTTAGCAAAAAGAAAATAAATAAAGCAAAGTTAACTAAAAGCTAAGGAAGCTAATAAACTATGTTAGTTTGAAGAATATAGATAACATTTAAATGATATAACCTTTTATATTTTCATTAGGAGTTAAGATGTGACTAAAACATAATAAAATCAAAATAGTGAAAAAACAAAAAGGTTTATATACATTAAACTAGTTAACGAGTAAAACATATATACATATAACATATTCATGAATTTGTTCATTTTCCTTTTTTAAAGTTATGATGTAAAAATAATAAAATAAACAAAGTTTATGTACACTAATTAGATAGTAAATAAAATTTTATGAACATGATTGTTTACAATATATATACATTTGGGTTTTTTTTTAAATATTTTATCCAAACCCTTTTTTTTTATTTCTGAAATCAAAGTGTCAAATAAATAAGAAGAGGAAAACTAAGGACTTTAAAGAAAAATCAAGGAGATATTCAGAGTTAGGAAGAACTGATTTTTATTAAAAAAAACTTCTTATACAAAATCATAAATCTCCAAAATCTGCAAGTCTCTGCATTGACTAGGGTCAGGTATATGGTCTTTAGCCCTTCTAGACGCAATGTACAATAGAAAGAGCAGGCATACAAAGGAAGAAGAAAGTTGAGCCAAAAGTGGAATAGAGAAATGGTGGTGAATCACAAAGAGGAACCTCCATACAAAAACCGATTAGCATTGAATACAATCGAGCCTAAATACAACAAATGACAAGTAAACCTTTACCTCGTGAAGGCCAGCAAGCTCATCCTCGTTTATCTCTTTCACTGCTTTGAAAAACCCCCCGATGCCAACGATTTTGTCAATCTCTATTGAAGATTTAAGAAAAGGATGAAATTAGAGAGTCCTCACAATACTCCTAGCATACCATTCTTCGAAATTTCTGCCTAAGTTCTCTCTCTCTGAATTTATTTCTGAGATAATATCTCCTTCAGGAAATTTCTATCTTCCTAAGAATTTCCTCCTCTAGTTGGTTGTGCATTGCTCCTTTAATAACATTTGATAATCAGTTTCAACAATTAGATTGATTTAGTTGAATAAACTGAATTGTAACTGGATAGGTTGGAACCGCCTTCTATAAAATAATTTAAAAAAAAACTTATGAAAATCCACATGTAGACCGTCCTTCACTTTTTGGATTTTGGTAGACCGGACTCTCCTTCTCAAAATATGATAATATGCGCATTCCTTTGTACTGGTAACAATCCTTTAAGTCGTTGTTCCAAGATTGAAATAGGTTTGGAGGATAGATTTCATCACCCATAAAAAAAAATTAACACATATGCAGTCCATTATCTGGATCATTGATAGTCCCAATTGATTTTGTTTTCTTAGCAGAAACTAACTCCTGTGTAGATTAACTCTACGAGAGAGAGAGACCTTAAATGGTGAAAATCAATCGGATGAATCCTGGACTTGAGCACTGATTGTGTGTCTTGGAGGTCCTAACCTTACAGGGTAGGTTGGGTGGTTAGACAACTTTTATTATCTTTATTGATGTATGTTATTTTAGTGTAGCACTTGTCCTAATTGATGTTTTATTTAAATAATAATAATAATTTCACTATTGTACTCACATACATTTATGCATTAATGGAGGGTATGTTACATATGATATCAAAATTAGTTCAACCCTGCGACATTGGACTCTTACGCCTTCTACTGTGTTAAATAAAATGACTAAAGATGTATCACTAATAAATTTTGGAAATTGTCAATGTAGGTAATCATGGTTAGAGGACGCAGGGGAAGTAGACGTCATGATGCACGAGGAAGATATGTGCCTCCTCCGATAGTATCCACACCAGAGGGATCTAAACCTCATGGAGATGAGCAAACAACTAAGCATGATCAGGTTGTTGCGGGAGATGTGGTAGGTATGATGAGATCCTTCCAGACGATGTCTGAGGAATTGATCATCTGTATTGATCGGGATGAGGGAAGAACATATGTGCCTAATGAGGGTTCACAACGCACTCCAACAAGTAGTAGTAGTATGCATAGAGAACTCAAGAAGGTGAAATTTCTCAAGTTTTGGGGTGTCGCGGACGGCTTAGCCACCGAGGCATGTTTGGAGAACATGGCAATGTGCTTCACACTTCGTGACTACAGTTCCAACATGAAAGTCTGCATGGAGGTCTTTCAACTGAAAGGAAGTGCTCTACTTTGGTGGAAAACACTCCTACCTCAACTAAACATGGTCATGGAAGACGTGTCATGGGAATTGTTCGAGGAATGATTCCAGGAGAGGTACTTATCCGATGAATTCATTGAGTTTCATCTTAATGAATTCAATGCGTTAGGTCAAGGTAGTCATACTATTTCGTAATATGAGGCCAAGTTCATGGAGCTACATAGGTATGCTCCACACTTGAACACGAAGAAGTTAAAGGTCAACAAGTTTGTGTTTGGACTTAACTTTAATATTCATGCGAAGGTGAGGATCCTGATGCCCCAAACATTACACGATGCAGTTCATAAGGCTCTCAATTCTGAGGAAGATCTGAACAGTGGGGGTCGAGGAAGATCTGAACAGTGGGGGTCAAGGAATGACCCTTCCATACATACAGTATTAGCGATACCGTGAGTACAACAACATCAGATGCCAACCAACCATACTTCTGGGAATCGAGATACGCCTAGAGGACCTATGTTCTCGACACCGAGATGACAAACTCCTTAGCAGATGACTCCTTACAGAGAACCATAGTAGTAACGGCAGTGGAGGAAGCATCAACAACGTTTTCCACAACAGTAGTAGCAGTTTAGGCCTGTTCAACAAAACATACCAGGATCACAGACTACTAGGCCAAAAACTTCTACTTCGGGGACCAGGAGAACTGGACCGAAGACTGGATGTTGGATATGTGGAGAGCCAAATTACTAGCGGGATTGTCCAATTGATAAGTCCATAGTGGTCGAATCATCAGGACCCACTACAGTTGGAGATTTCGGAAAGGCCCACAGGATTCATGCACTGGTGAAAAACCACTAGGCCGAGCACCAGTCCACTTTGCTCGAGACATCAAGTATGATCGTCGACCAAACTTTTAGTATTTTGATATATCCAGGAGCCACAAAGAGATTTATTTCAAGTGCAATGCTTAAGAGAATTAAGGTTAAGGTAGTCGAGCAGGACGAGTTTAGATACTTAGAAATGGAATTGGGAACAAAACTGAAGGAATTGTTAGACTTGGGGCTTATACGTCCAAGTGTGTCAACTTGGGGTGCGCCGGTGTTTTTTTTTATAAAGAAGGATGGATCATGGAGGCTTTGTATTGACTACCGTAAATTAAACAAAGCTACGATCAAGAACTAGTATTTGTTGCCAAGGATTGACTATTTTTTGGACCAGATGAAAGGAGAAACAATGTTTTCAAAGATTGACTTGAGATTAGGACATCATCAGTTATGGATTAAGGAGGAAGATATACTTAAGACAACATTTAAGATGAGATTCATACATTATGAGTTTATTTTTTTACTGTTAGGGTTGACAAACACCCTGGGGGTATTCATGAGTTTGATGAATGGGGTGTTTCACGAATACTTGGACAAGTTTATCCAAGTATTTATTGATGACATACTAATTTATTCTTAGACGAAAGAAGAGCATGGTGAACACTTGAGATTGGTCCTACAGTGTCTAAGAGAAAAAAACTTGGACAGGAAGCTATCGAAATGTTGTTTTTACCAATCAAAGATACATTACTTGGGACATATCATATATGGGGAAGGTATCATTGTGGATCCGGTGAAAGTAGAGGCTATTATGGAATGGACTATACCGACGAATGTACAATAAGTATGTAGCTTTATGGGTTTAACAAGATATTACAGACGATTCGTCGAAGGTTTTTCGAAGATAGCAAACCCAATCACGAAATTGAAAAGGAAAAACAAGAAGTATGTATGGACAAAGAAATGTGTGGAAGCATTTCAAAATCTTAAAGAGTTGTTAACGACAGTGCCGATACTAAAATTCCTCGACATGGAAAAATAATTCTTGGTATGCACAGACGCATCCAAGGAAGGTTTAGGCAGATTTTTGATGCAAGACTGTCGAGTGATCGCTTACATTTTAAGGAAATTGATAAAACATGAGGAGAAATACAAAACACACGACTTGGAGTTATTACAATTCTATATACCTTGAGAGTATGGAGACATTACCTGATTCGAAAAAAAAATTGAATTAAAGACATATCATTATGGATTGTAGCATATATTTACTCAGAGTGACTTGAACGCACGACATAGGAATTGGTCAGAATTACTTAGCGAACACGACTTTGAGATTACTTACATTAAAGGAACGATAAATAGAGTAGCAGATGCATTGAGTCGGAGACCATGCATATACTTAGTAATACCTCTTAAGACGAATCTTCGAGAAAAGATTCTAACCTTACAGATAGATGATGACTCATATAAAGAAGTTAAGGACAATATTGGACAAAATACCATGATGGTACCAAATTTTGAAGGTTATTCATTGGACAATGATGGATTGTTGAGATATAACGACAGAATTTACGTACCTCCTAATGATGAATTAAGAAGTTTAATCTTAAGCGAAGCTCATCGAGCAGTTTACATGACTCATCCGAGAGTCACGAAGATGAAGGCAGACCTTAAGCCTTTGTTCTTCTATAAAGGAATGAAATCATACATAGTTAGTTACGTGATGAGGTGTCTAGAATGTCAACAAGTTAAGGCTAAACATAGACACCAAACATGATTTTTATAGCCACACGCTATTCCTGAATAGAAATGGGAAGACATTTCGATGGATTTTATTGTTGGATTTCCACTGACGATGAGGAGACACGATTCAATTTTTGTGGTAGTTGACACTCCGACGAAGAGTGCAAACTTTATTCTAGTGTGTACAAATTATTAGGCACCGGACATAGCTAGAGTTTTTGTTAGCGATATTGTGAGGTTGCATGGAGTACCAAGAAAGATCATATATGATCGTGGATCGGTGTTTACATGATGGTTTTGAACTAGTTTCCAATAGACTTTAGGAACACAACTGAATTTTAGTACAACATATCACCCCGAAAAAAAAGGACAAACTGAAAGGAAGAATAAAATCTTAAAGGATATTCTTCATATGTACGTGATGGATCAACAGAAGTGTTGGGAAGACTTATTTCCATTGGTAGAGTTTGCATACAACAACAATTATCAGAGTATGAATAAGATGGCACCATTTTTGTTTCTTTATGGACAACCATGTTGGATGCCCCTGAGTTGGGAAAAACTAGAAGATAGGATTCTGGTAGGACCAGAAGTGATCCAAGAAATGGAAGAACATATGCAATCGATAATACAAAGGATTAAAGAAGCGCGTGATCATAAAAAGAGTTATGTTGATGTGCATCACGTTGACCGCAGTTATGGGGTTGGAGACAGAGTTTTCTTGTGGGTAAAACCGCATAAGAGTTTGATCAAGTTTGGAAAGGGTGATAAACTCTCTCCTAGGTTTGTGGGACCTTTCTAGGTTGTGGAAAAGAAAGGACCTGTGGCTTATCGACTAGCCTTGCCTGATTCTTTGAGGCGTATGCACGATGTATTTTATGTACGTGTTTTACAACATTATATTAGTGATCCATCACATGTTATTGACATGAGTTATTTGCAAGTTTCAGATGAGGTTGATTTCATGGCGAAGCCAATCCACATTATGTACCATCGTACTTGACAACTATGGCATAAAATAGTTGATCAGTTCAAGGTCTAGTGGGACAATTATAGTCCACACTCGGCTACATGGGAGGACGCATATGAGATGCGTCAACAATTTACCTCTTTGTTTGATAGATTATATATGTAGATCTATGTCAGACACATTTATTTACTTGCATTTATATACTGTACAAACTTCGGGGTGAAGTTTAAAACAAGAGGGGGTGTATGTAACACCTCGTTCTATTGAGCACAGTTATATTCACTTATTCTTTGAGAACACTTATGTGCAAGTGATCTGGTTATGGTACATTATGATTTCGTTTCGATTACAAGTTATATGATGATGATGATGATGATGTATTATGATTCATTGTTACTTTCATATGTATATGTATTGACAAATATTATTGACGATTTTTCTTGAGTGTGCAAGACACATGACATGTTTTGGATGTTGATTCCATTAATGGACTTCTTTGGACTTCGGATTGAGACATAGAGTGGATTGTATTTTGATTGAGTATTTCATTTTATGCACATGTGATATATGATTGATTACGGTATAATTTATGTATATGCATTATTGACATTGTTTTTGTTAGTGGATGCAGGCTTGATGATGCTTTCTAACCCGACTCACATAAGGAGTAAAGGGGTCATGCAAAAAAACCATACATTTTGAGAGAGAGGTGTGGCAACGTCCCTGTCACATCCTATTAGAACTCCCACCGTGACCCGAACTATAGGTTAACAATTACCTAGTTTGAGAGGTATGCGATGCCCTGAGGGCAGACTAAGACAATCACTCACAAGGAAATCTAAGGGGTGTACAATGAGGCGAAATCCTTATTCCTTAGAAGCCCTTAGTATCTAACAAGGTCAATCGAGTGGAGGGTTGACTCCAAGGGTCGGACAAACTTCCAAAACCAATCAAAGGCTAGTGGCACCCTTGGAACAAGGAGGTGTGTCTTGAAGGGCATGTCGCGAAATTAAATTGTGAGTCAATAAATATAGATGGCCTAGAGAATTAATAAAATGTTGGGACCTTGATAGGAAAGGGTATTAATTAATCATTAAATAATAAACCAGAAGCCTAACAAGAGTCTATGCCTAATTTTAAGACTAAATCTAAATCTAAGTTTAAATGAGAAACTAAATAAAAATAATAAATAAATTAAAGGAATTGAGATAAGGTCAAACTCTAGGAAAAAGAGTGATAAAAAAATTAGAGGTTGGGTAAAATGCACATGTGTGCATGACAATAATAAAGGGATTTTTAAAATAGAAAGAAATTAAAACATGAGAGAATAGGTGTACACCTAGAATAGCATATTGAGTCAAATTACCACTAAGTCTAACTAAAAGAATAATCCTAATCCAACTCTAAATAAGATCTAGTTAGGGGACACTCATTAAATGAGAATTTGGGGAACAAAGGGACAAGAGAGAAAATAGGAACACATTGGGGAATGTGAGGGAATTTGGCTCTTTAAATAAAATAAAAACGGTAATTACTTGTGAAACTTGGGGAGAGTGTGACAAGTGTGTGAGTGAATAATCATAATTAAATTAATTTAAAAAGTTAATTAATTGTGCATGAGGACATGTGTCAGTGAGGGAAATTATATAAAACAAATGATATAGAAGGGAAAAGGATCTTACCTTTCTTAGTATTGTTATGATGCCAAAATTTGTTTTGAATGTGTTTTAATTGTGAGAGTTGGGAATTCAAGCTTGAGAAAGAGTGGAAGCTCTTCCTTGCAAGGAAAGCTTGGGAGCTATTTTGTTTTGGTTTCTTGTGTGTGGCTCATTTGCGGCTCGGGGGGATAAGGGGGAAGAAGAGTACCCCTAGCATTGGTTGGGAGGTATCGGTGAAGTCTCTGGATTGGAAAGCAAGTAGTATTATTGCACAAGCTTTGGATTGAATATCACCATCAAGCAACAACGAAATCTGGTTACGGTATTTAAAATTTAAAATTGTTGTTAATTATACCTCAACTTGTATGTTGATAACTAATGTTTTTTTTTAGGAGTTCTATATATTACCTTTCATGGAGAAAAATTATAGTATCATTTGTGATATCATGGATTCACTTGTGCTGAATTTACCCAAGGGGAAACCAATTCATCCAAGCTCTTGTCTCTGTAAGAAGATTTAAAATTTAAACATTATTTTCTGAATCGCCCCATGGGGAAACCAATTCGATCAGATCATTCATAAAAAATATAATGCAAAAAGATTGTCTCCTGACATACAAATATTTGATTGTGCTAAACTTTAACGGGCTAAAAGGAATCTTCCAAAACACTTTAACATTTGACAGAGTGAGACATGAATGATGACACATGTGCGCTTGCTAAATCTCAAAGTCTATGAAGTTCGCGCTTGTCTACTTCTTTCTCGATAGTCGCCTGGATAGATGGAACACAAATCACCTATGAAGTAGTTGGGGCATCGGTCACCAGTCCTGGAGCATCGAGTGAATGGAGGAGGGTTGCAAGAAGAGATTCAATTTTCTCTACGCGTTGGTCCAAGTGCTCCAGCCAAAAGTAGAGGCCGTCCATGTCCTTTCTGACCGCAAAGACCAGATCGTGTGTTATTGACATTGAGTCTCTGAATATTGTACAAGAAGCGTAGTCCGAGAAAGGGATGGTCTGGCTCAAAGGCTCTTCCAATTGATTAGGGAACTCCTCCCGAGATGGAAAAGGGTCTGAGGGTGGAAAGGAAACAAAGGGTGGCGTCGAGGGGAAGGAGGATGGAGAAGAAGGTGCAGAGGGTGGTGGGATCGTTGGGTGTACCAAGTCCGGTTGTCAAGATGAGTCCATATCCTAGATTGGGCCAGGAGCATAGCCGCAAGAATTTTCGTGGAGATCGAACCACTCCACCCGACATGCCCATGGCGAGGACAAAGGAGGGAGACCACTCTGACCTGGGGAGGATTGGGTGGAGGAAGGGAGCAAGGAGTTGGGTGACGGAGTGGGGATAGGAGGATGCATGTTGGCAATGGCCACTTTGTTTTGGAACTAGAGAGGTCCTCTCTTTGGCTTTCCATGAAGCCGAAGCATGGCCAACTGTGAGTGAAGGTGAGGCGGAGACGAGACTAGACAAATGAAAGTGAACAATAGGTATACTGGTAGAGATCATATGTAGTGGATAGGAAATAAGGAATGGTGTGAGGGTTGTTGAGGGTCGTTTCCATAAAAAGAAAGTCGGAGGAGAAGATCCCATGCACGCAGAGGTGACAGCCTACATCCTTCCTTCATCGCCAGGACAAAAAAACCAGAGGAGGCACGTTGGGGTAGTTAGTGAGGAGCTCACAACAGTGAATGCAAACAATTCACGTCGGGGGGGTGATAAATGAAGATGAGGGGGTTGCATGTTTTGGTCACGTGGTCTATGGAGAGGTGGTAGGCACCATCTTCTCCCATCTATGCATGGACCCTGTTGGCACCCCATCCAAGGGGAGATCAATGCTGAGAGCCTGAGCAATACAATCCTAGAGGATAGGATGATCATTGTGGGTGGGGGGCGAGTAGATAATATCCGGTCTATCTAGAGCCACCCCAATATTGGCTAACTTGTCGGCTATCTGATTAGCTCTCAGTTGGACATGCGAAGGAATGAGGGATGAGTGAGGCCTAATGAGATCTACAATGGCATTGAGTCTTGTGGTAATTCACCAGCAGGGGGAGATTTTGTTCGGGTCATCCCTGTTAAGAATTTTGGTGAAAAGGTTGAGAATGATTTGAGAGTCCCCCTCGATGATCAACTTATGGTGACCGTGATCCTGAGCAATATGTAGTCCTTTCATGAATCCCTAGAGCTCAACTGTGTTGTTTTTCTTGTGTCCTATGCTTCCAACAACAATAATCATGATGGTTCCTTGGTTGTTGCAGAGAACCACTCTGAAGCCAATAGGGCATGGCTTTCCTTTGGAGGCTCCATCAAAATTTAACTTGACAAAACCTAGAGAAGGAGGGGACCAATGTGTAGGGTTGCCTGTGGTATGGAATATTTGAAGTTTCCTGGGAGTATGAGGGTTGAAGTTGATGTTCCAGCTATCCAGGATGTGCTTTTCTTGGGGAGGACATGACAAGTCCTCATCTTTCCAAGGCTATAGGTGTATGGTTTCTATGATGTTGTCGTGTATGTCTTTCCAGACTGTCTGCCAAGCAAGATGAGACGAGTGGAAGATCCTCCTATTACGTTCTTTCCAGATCTTCGAGAGGATGAAACCTGGAAGTAGATGTCAGATGCGGTTGAGGATGGGAAAATTAAAAGCTGAGTCTCTCCATCCTTCTATGGTTTCCCTGAGGCCTTCTCGATTGTGGTCCGTTATGTGCATGATTATGGTGCATTTGTTATAACCCTAAATTGCACCACACATGCTTACCTGGCATCAGGCCAACTCATATCCCTTCTTTGCCAAAAAACTACTCAACAACTCTTCTAAAAACTCCATTTTTAAAAAGTAAACGCTAGCAGGCCCACTACAGCCCGCGGGAAAACGCTAGCAGGCCCACTACAGCTCGCGGGAAAACGCTAGCAGGCCCACTACAACCCGCGGGCAAACACTATCAGGCCCACTACAGCCCGCTTTTTCCTTCAGAATCACAAAAAACGGAAATTTGCCGATGGGACAAAAAGCTATGGGTCAGTTAAATGAAACTCCCGGCCATGCATGGCCGAGAGTTCGTCCAAAACCCTAGCTCCTTCTAGCCTATAAAAGAAGGGGTAGGGGTACCATTTGGAGAGAGGAAAAAGATAGCAAAGAAACTCTGCCCAATTGCCGAATCCATTTGTCCCAACCCTTTAGCCTTTCCTCAAGGTTAAGGAGAATTCAAGAAAAGCATTTGGAGGACAAAGAAGAGGAGGAGCCCAGGATCAGGATCGAGGAACGGTGGCCGATATCTATCATTATTGTAAGTTGATTCATCTTGAGATTAATAAAAGAATACTTTTCCCGTCCCAATGCACGAGTGATATATATTTGATTTGATTTATGCTTAATCTCTAACCCTTAGGTAGAAAAATAGCATTCATGCGGAGTGTTTTGTCTTGATTACAGGATTGTCTTTGGAAGGAGCAGTGAAATCAAGCGGATAAAGCGCAATGGAGGATCTACATCAAACATCGATAAAAAAGGTTAGTAGGTATTTTCCATGCTTGTGTGTGAAAAAGGGGTTTGAGTATTGGGGGTGATAGGTTAAAAGTGGTTTCTTTAAGGTCATGATCTGCGTACAAGTTCATCCCTAGCTTGTTAGTCTGTAGGGTATTATTTCCCAACAACAGAATTGGCGACTCCACTGGGGATATTACTCTTAGGGTTTCCGTATTTAAGTGAGGTTTTTGGGTAGTTTAAAGGAGTAGATTATCTATTTCTTTGTTTGTTTGTTTTCTGTTAGGTCAGAGCTAGCAAGGAACCTGGTTCTTAATACCATTTTTTTCCTTGACTGTTGCTTGACATTTACTATCGGGACACACAGAGGTACACGCGGCCTGCAGAAGGCCTGCACGCGTGTAACCCGCGCCCTAACCTTCTACAGCCCGCGTTTGAACGTTTGCTATAGTGGTTTCAGTAGCGTGTAAGAGTCAGAGACCTTGAGAGGTTGTCCTCCTCTTCCCTGTCAAAATTCTACATTCTCAGGGGGATTTCTGGATCTTGTCTGAGTCTTTCTGGTTCATAGTCTTGTCTCAGTGTGCCTTATTGCATATTGTTATTTCTTGCAGTTGTTTTTCTTTTTTGTTAAAGAAGCATCCAAGCCTTTAAGAGACCCTGGGTGTCAATACCAGAGGCCTCTTCCAGGTCTGGGTTACCTGTGTTTTATTTTTCTTGGATTTTATACCTACACGCGACCTGTTTCAGTTCAGCCCGCGGGTACCCGCGCGCTGCTATAGCTCAGCACGCGTTTGAACGCGTGTTGTCTTAGTGACAATAGCGGGCTTGATTGGGTGCTTTTCAATCAAGGTGGGGTAGTCATCCCCTCCTGTGGTGAGAAGTGTTCCTCTTAGGAGTTTGAGTCTAGGGTTGCACAGTCAGTAGGTTAGGGCCTCTTATCCTTAGCTTGTGTGTTTCTTAGTTGATGTCCGATAGAAAAGACAAAAGAAAAAAAATTGTTTTATGGTTTTTAGACAAGTGTTAGAATCGGTGCTTTCTTGATTGCCTTTGAGCATCTTTGCTCTGGTTCTTTGCGATCTGCGTTTTAAGCCAAAATTTTATTTTGTTTTCTTGGTTTTGTGCTTGTCGGCATTTTCCCTTTGTTGCTTCATTTTGCAATTAAATAAAAAAAAAATCTCTTTTTCATTTTCTTCTTTGTTTGAAGATTGTGTTGTTGCATTAGTAGCTAGGAAGAAGTCTTTTTTCATAAGTTTTTGCAGTGCATTTAGCGCATAAGTAGCTCGCAGATTGAGCGAAATTCCTTTATGTTTTTTTGCATGAAATCTTAGAAAATTCGAAAAGAAAAAGAAGTCTTTCTTGTTGAAAAGTTGTTGGTTTTTGCATTTTTTGTAAAAGTTTTTGTTTCCAATCATTTCTTGTTCATTTTGCTTTGAGTCTTTACACACCATCAGTTTCACCTTCATACCTTGTGACGTAAAAAATCCCATTAAAAGAAACGCTAATTAAAAACTATTAGACTTTTTTTTTGTAGGGTTCATACACTAGCTCAAGACTAGGGCCTTGGAATAGGTTGGAGAGTAAATTCTCTAAGGCCACTCAAACCAAACATTGGAATATTTTATAGGGAGTGGAATCTTTCATAGTTACAGAAAGTTATCCGGGACCCCCCTCTAACACAGGGGATAAACACGAGGTCGCGTAAGGAAAGGTAGCGGAGATAACCCCTCCAAAGTTGGACCAAGCGTAGTGGAGAACACATATCGAGGATTTGTTAAGCGATTCTGTCGTTTGCATTTGCCACAGAGCTTCGTGGGTCTCGAATCCGTTCGAGGTCCTCAGTTGTCTTCTGGACCATTTTCTCTCGATACCCTTGACAGGTTTCGGGCTTGATACGCTGCTCATTGTGGTCTACCCGACTACAACTGTACCCGCCTGGTGACTGTTCATGTGCTGGCAAACTAGTTGCCAATATTTTCTAGGGACATACACAGGTGACTACGGGGGTATACCGCGGTACCTAGGACAGACATCAGGCCACTCTTTGCAGAGTATACCCAGAGGGTGCTTCCGTATTCGAGTTGCACTTGCACCGGTAAGTTGCTCTAGTGTTGGTTGTTGTAACTGTTCTTCAAAATAGTTAGTGTTTGCTTGTCTTATAGGGTCTTATTTTAGTGTGTGTTACTGTTTGCACGTGTAGAATACCTTAGCGTGTCGTGAATCTTCTCACACAGTGGAGGATTCAGAGTTCCACCGATCACGAAGGCTTCTGGTCCTGTCGCCGGTTATACTGGAGCCACCCCCTCCACCATTGAGGCAAAAGCTAGACCAACAAGGGTATTTCGAAGCAACCGGGTTACAAACCATTGTGCCCGAACAACTCCCAGAGGAATCGATCGCCAATCTTGGATTGGTTGAAACCTCAACCACTGATACTTGGCCGCAAGTGATTGTGCCAATTCAATTTTACGAACGCCTTTCAGTGCCTCACACAGCTATGGCAACAAACGTTGTTACTTCCTCTGGGAATTCTTCCATTCCCATCACTGTTTCTACCACAGGAGAAGCTTCTCCTAACTTTCCTTTGTCGACGGTTCGGGCCACCATGGTCTCGGCTGCAACTACGTCACACAGTGGACCGACCCCATCTATCGCGGCGGCCACACCCCCCTTCACACCTAGTGCGATAGGCCCTCCGTTTTCATACGGTATGCCTAGTTCAGGTACAAGTCCTGCACTCACTCACTCCACTTTACAGACTTTGGGTCTGGGGGCAGGGAGCTCTAACGCTCCTCTGCAAGGTCAACTTGGGGGCATTCCTGTCCATTTAAATTCTTTTCCTTACGTTGGAGGTCATATCTCTCCTTCGTCCCCTTCGCTTGGTGGGTTGCATCAGCAGTCCGTCGGGCAGCCTGCACACACGATTTCATTTGGAGCCGGGAGTCAAGGAACACCTGCGCAATCTTTGTCGGTAGGTTCATCACTGTTTGTTTGGAACGGGACATTTGGTAATAACACTTTCGCATCCACTGCTTTCCCATCTGGGGGTACTCCCATCTTTGGACAGTCTACTCCGGCGCAGGGTGTTATTCCTGCGCCGGGGGCACATGACCTTGGAACTCAGCACAAGGATCCCTTCCATCCTCTGGAATGTCGTCCTGGGGTAATTCTTTCCACAGTCAATGGAACCCTAGACAAACTTTTATGCCTCTCCCATCGGGACCGACATGGGGTAATCCTTCCCAAAGTCCTTCAAACACGATGAATGCCCAACATCCTATGTCCTTTATGGGGAATCAACCAATGATGTCTCCACAGATGCAAAATCCATACGCTGGTCAGGGCCATGATTTTTACCAGAATCCGGGCCAGCAACCAAACTTTTCCTGGCAACCTGGTGCCAGTCAAACCCTAGGACCCTTTTTCCCAGGCTATCAGCAGCAACCTAAACTACCATTCTTGGTGACGTTACACTTGCCAGATTTGACACGGTTGTTAAATGATCCTATCTGTCATGATCCACGTTGGCCTCCTATGCCAACAAAGTTGCCTTCGGACATTCCAAAGTTCGAGGCCAAGCCTAACGAAGATCCAGGTGATCACGTGACTACTTTCCATCTTTGGTGTTCATCTAACTCACTGAAATATGACTCCGTCCAGTTGCAATTGTTTCAATGCACTCTCATCGAGAGTGCCGCAAAATGGTACATAGAACTTGATCGTTCACAATATTCTTCTTTTGGCGAATTGGCGATGGCCTTCCTTAACCATTTCCAGTTACCTGTGAGATACGACGTCGGCACAGAGTTGCTAGCCAATTTCGAACAGACGACAGCGGACCATATCTCTAATCATATCCGAGAGTGGCAACGCCAAAAGAGTCTAATCAAAGTACTAGTTCCACCAGCATTCCTGCTCGAGTGGTTCCTTAAGTCTTTAGTACCGCAATTATCCAAAGACGTCGCAACTTCTGGGGTTTTCTCTGAAGAAGATGCCATCATGAGGGCTCAACAGTTTGAGCTTATCTATTCTCAGTCTGGTCTATTGTACAACATCCTGTCGGATGCACCACGATCGATACTGGATAAAACCAGACAGAGAGTCGGACCACATGTCGACGGTATCGTTGGTTTGGCACAAACTAAGCCCACTGAGCAATTGACAAAACAATTGCAACAGTTATCCATACAACACTCAGCGGCCACCCAGACTACTGCTTTGGATGCTCCTCCTACCCAAATGTCGGAAGTACACTCCGTATAGACGACTAACCCAAAGGCCGCCCAGCAACCTGAAGGGAAGAAAAAACAACACAAGAAGGGTAAGGGGGATAAGAAACCCATTGATAATGCTGGCGAGGGCACCACGGAAAAAAGGAAGGTGAGGTATCCGTGCAACTTATGTGCGGAAGACCACCCGACCCATCTATGTCCTCGACTTGCAGAGGCCCATAAGTTTGTCACACATCAACAACAAGCCGTGTTGACTAATCCCTTTCAACATGGGAAAAATTTAACTCAAGCCTCTACAAGTGCCGAAGGGGGAAGCCAAGAAACCTTCCCTCCCCCAAATAATTCCTCTTCTGCGAACGTATATATGGTTAGGGGTGATGCTTTAATAACGACTAGAGCACATGACTATAGTAAACCAAGCGCCTCTGAGAAGGGCAAAGAAGCCTAACTCCCATCTCTTCCTCTACAGATTGATAAGACGTTGGGGGAAACGATGACACGCATTCCAAAAGGTGCGTTTAATAAAGCTTCTCGCAATCCAAACGCAAGGGCTGCCCAGAACTACTTTGTGGTGGAAGATTTATCCCAAACCCCTTGTGCTATGTCCGCTTTGGAGGTCCTCCAAAGTTGCCCTGCTCAGAGAAAATCCTTGTTGGCTGCTTTAGGCTCTACCGAGACTTGTAACCCGGGTACCATCATGTTAGATATGACTGACTTGAAACCTCGTTTTCCTTACCACGTCACGTTTCAGATAGTAGTGGCTCATCCCACGAAAATGTTTACACGAAATATCTTCCACACGGTGGTCGACGAGGGCGCTTCGACTTGCGTTATGTCGTTAGCATGCTGGAAAGATATTGGTCAACCTGAGTTGTCTCCATCACCTACTCTCCTCACTGCATTCGATGGTCATTCTTTCCGACCACATGGCATCATTCCTTCTTTCCCTGTGCAGTTAGGGGGAAAGATCGTGTGCGTTGAAGTGGAGGTAGTCGATGCCCCCCTCGACTACAATCTCTTGTTAGGTCGTAGTTGGACTTATGCTATGCAAGCGGTGGTCGCTACAGTTTTCCGAGTCTTATTGTTTCCACATGAAGGTCGGATAGTGACCATTGATCAATTGTCCTTCTCTAGACCTGACCCAGCTTTGGGGGCATCCACTGTTCCCATGATAGATAATCCAGAAGCCGGTGTCGTTAACGTAGGAGTTGGTTTGTGCCCATATTTGATGGGTACTTTCGATTACCCACCTCCTCAAGGCGATGTCAAGTTTATATCGACTCACCACAAGGCTGATATTTTTCACGTCTCGTCGTTCCGCACGACTTACTTTCAGGATCCGTGGATTCTTCCTTCCCCATCAGCCACAATGGATGAGATAGGGCATGATGGCATGTCCATGCCCTTGTCGGCCGCTGAAGTAGTGTACTCTTTAGTCCAGCAAACTTCAGCTACTCCTAATCTGACTCCCGCACAAGAGTTGGATCCACTTTTTGAGCCTATCTGGGCTCAGGGTTCTCTTGCTAGCACCGATTCGTTAGACTTAGTCTTGCCTTCTGACGAAGCTGTAATAGAAGCAATGACTAGTCCGGACAAACCTTGGGAAGATCTTTATCACATATTGTATTTCCTCCCAAAGTTAAGCCGAATCAAAGTAGGAGAATTCACCGTGACTATGACTGGAGATAAGTCTTGTCATACTAATCCCTTAGCTACACACAAGATCTATGCTGAGGGTAATATGGCAACCATTGCTGAACTGATATATATCAATATCTCTAGAACCCCTGGCGTCATAGACAATGTTTTCGTTGGAGCATACATCTCCCCCGAGGAGATGCAAGGCATTGACCCACCAAGAGTCTACCATGAGTTAACTTTATTGTTGTTCAAGCTCACTTTGAGATCCAAAAGCAACATCCGACGAGACTACATTTATGCTTTTCGATCTCGTCCGGATTAACTGAGAAAAGTAACTATCATGGAGTCTTCTTTAAGCCCTTTTCAGACTCCTTAAAGATGAAAAGATTGTCGAGTGACCTTGTTTATTCACACTCGTTAAATTGGTCCAGAAGAACGTTCCTTAAACAGGTCTTATTTTAAGCCCTTTTCAGACCCTTTAAACATGAAAAGATTGCCGAGTGATCTTGTGACCCTTCACGCTCATTAAACTGAAATTTGAAGTCAC
>ML777109.1:46856-65603 GCA_009831015.1 Picea engelmannii
CAGACTCCCTAAAATTGAAAAGATCGTCGAGTGACCTTATTCTTTCACACTCGTTAAAATGGTCCAGAAGAACATTCCTGACAGAGTCCATAGTTAAGCTTTTTTCAGACTCCTTAAAATTGAAAAAATAGCCGAGTGATCTTTTCCTTGTCACACTCATTAAAATGGTTTTGAATTGACGTCTAATCGGTGCTAGTTTACCCTTTTTCGAACCGACTAGACTATTGTCGAAAAAGGTACCCCAATGGAGTTGCCTTTTATGCTTTTTCAGACTCTCTAAATATGAAAAACCACCGAGCTTCCCTTCTTTGGGCTCGTTAAACTTACATCGAAGGGCGTTACCATTGTGTGTTCTATCAACCGCATTTGCATCCTTTACCCATCAGCCTAGTAACAGTTTGCCTTTGCGTCTTAACACCTTTGGCCACTGGAGGATTTTTCCCGAGTATAACTTCCCTAGAACATCAGTCTTGTCCTTGTGCCTTGATCTTGTATGTTTTTTGTACTCGTTCCTCCATTGTAATGTAATACTCCATTTATTCTTTGTCAAAATCATCAAAAAGAACAAAAAAATAAAATATACCCCAAAAAGAGGATGGGAAAAGTATTTTCTTTATTGGCAGCATCATGAGTCACCCATGGATAAAGCACATCTGTCTGTTTGATTCATCAGACTTTGGGATGTAGTACGACCTTAGGAATCTTTGCTCGCTATATTGAGTTGTGTCCTCCACCGTTTGGTTACTCTTCCAAACATATGGAGAGTTTGCGTTGCCTCCTGCTTCATAGACTTATGATTAACAGATATGTTGCCTAACTCTTATCAATTGTCGTGCTATTGTCCAAGGGAAGTTTGACACTAAGCCTGAGTCGGCCCCTCTGCAATATGTCTCTTGTCTGCATACCCGACCATCCTGAACGTCCAATCAAGTATTTGTTCGAAATCACTGAAGCCTTCAGTCCGATCATCAAGATTATCAAGTCCATAACCGACGAGCCGTCGAATACCTCTGGGTAGTGCAGTCGTACATTCATATTACACTCCTACCCGAGTTTTAGAAGATTTTGAAGTTGTTTCTGGAGCTCTGAAGTACAACCATCAGGCCAAATCAACTTCTGGGAGATGGATACTTTATATGTATATCTTTCTGATTTCGAGATGTAGCTCCGCTGTGTATTATTCGGGGCTACTCTTCATAGTTGTTTGACATGGATCTACAGTGTATTCGATTGGTAGCCATGGTTCTATTTTATCCCGAGCATGGGTATGCCCACCTCGGTGAGACATTTGATATTTTTTTCCAGACGAAACCTCCTGATTCCTGATTCCTGGGCTCACTCATTCAGAATATCAGTAAAGATTGGTAAAGAATTGGTAATGTATTTCGGCCATCAGATGCTCTTCTGACCTCACACATTAGGGGGCATCTATTATAACCCTAAATTGCACCACACATGCTTACCTGGCATCAGGCCAACTCATATCCCTTCTTTTCCAAAAAACTACTGAAAAACTCTTCTAAAAACTCCATTTTTAAAAAGTAAATGCTAGCAGGCCCACTACAGCCCGCGGGCAAACGCTAGCAGGCCCACTACAGCCCGCGGGCAAACGCTAGCAGGCCCACTACAGCCCGCGGGCAAATGCTAGCAGGCCCACTACAGCCCGCGTTTGCCTTCAGAATCACAAAAAACGGAAAGTTTCCGACGGGACAAAAAGCAATAGGTCAGTTAACTGAAACTCCCGGCCATGCATGGCCGAGAGTTCGTCCAAAACCCTAGCTCCTTCTAGCCTATAAAAGAAGGGGTAGGGGTACCATTTGGAGAGAGGAAAAAGATAGCAAAGAAACTCTGCCCAATTGTCGAATCCATTTGTCCCAACCCTTTATCCTTTCCTCAAGCTTAAGGAGAATTCAAGCAAAATAGTTGGAGGACAAAGAAGAGGAGGAGCCCATGATCAGGATCGAGGAATGGTGGTCGGTCTCTATCATTATTGTAAGTTGATTCATCTTGAGATTAATAAAAGAATACTTTTCCTGTCCCAATGCACGAGTGATATATATTTGATTTGATTTATGCTTAATCTCTAACCCTTAGGTAGAAAAATAGCATGCATGCGGAGTGTTCTGTCTTGATTACAGGATTTGTCTTTGGAAGGAGCGGCGAAAGCAAGCGGATAAAGCGCAACGGAGGATATACATCAAACATCGATAAAAAAGGTTAGTAGGTCTTTTCCATGCTTGTGTGTGAAAAAGGGGTTTGAGTATTGGGGGTGATAGGTTAAAAGTGGTTTCTTTAAGGTCATGATCTGCGTACAAGTTCAGCCCTAGCTTGTTAGTCTGTAGGGTATTATTTCCCAACAATAGAATTTTGGGAAATAATACCCTACGGACTAACAAGCTAGGGCTGAACTTGTACGCAAATCATGACCTTAAAGAAACCACTTTTAACCTATCACCCCCAATACTCAAACCCCTTTTTCACACACAAGCATAAAAAGACCTACTAACCTTTTTTATTGATGTTTGATGTAGATCCTCCGTTGCGCTTTATCCGCTTGATTTCGCTGCTCCTTCCAAAGACAATCCTGTAATCAAGACAAAACACTCTGCATGCATGCTAGTTTTCTACCTAAGGGTTAGAGATTAAGCATAAATCAAATCAAATATATATCACTCGTGCATTGGGACGGGAAAAGTATTCTTTTATTAATCTCAAGATGAATCAACTTACAATAATGATAGAGACCGGCCATCGTTCCTCCATCCTGATCCTGGGCTCCTCCTCTTCTTTGTCCTCCAACTATTTTGCTTGAATTCTCCTTAAGCTTGAGGAAAGGCTAAAGGGTTGGGACAAATGGATTCGGCAATTGGGCAAAGTTTTTTTGCTATATTTTTCGTCTCTCCAAATGGTACCCCTACCCCTTCTTTTATAGGCTAGAAGGAGATAGGGTTTTGGACGAACTCTCGGCCATGCATGGCTGGGAGTTTCAGTTAACTGACCCATGGATTTTTGTCCCGTCGGCAACTTTCCGTTTTTTGTGATTTTGAAGGCAAACACGGGCTGTAGTGGGCCTGCTAGCGTTTGTCCGCGGGCTGTAGTGGGCCTGCTAGCGTTTGCCCGCGGGCTGTAGTGGGCCTGCTAACGTTTGCCCGCGGGCTATAGTGGGCCTGCTAGCGTTTACTTTTTAAAAATGGAGTTTTTAGAAGAGTTGTTCAGTAGTTTTTTGGCAAAGAAGGGATATGAGTTGGCCTGATGCCAGGTAAGCATGTGTGGTGCAATTTAGGGTTATAACAGCATTGGTCCCAAATTTGGGAACTATAGGAGCAAATATAAGTAGGTGGTTTTTGGATTACGAGTCTTCTAGGAATAAAGGGCAGACGGAGGGCCCGACAAAACCTATTTTAGTAAGATTGTCCCAGGTGAAGATACCTTTATGTGCAACAAGCTAGAGGAATGTGCTAATTTTTTTCCAGTGCTTGGTCCTCTAGATTTTCTCCTGAACTTTCTCTTGGGGAAAGAGGTGGAAGGTTGTCTTGATGACATAAGCTTCTTTAATGGTGAAGGTGCCCCCATCCTTGAAGATTTTCATTTTCCTGGAGATGGTCAGCGTGTGCCAAGGCTGAAGATCCATGTACGCTGGTATGTGTAGTTTCGTACGCGTGGACTTCTCATGATGCCATGTTTCCCCAAGGGAGTCCTCTTGGCAATAGTCTGTGACTGTGACTAGATCGACCTGTGTGGTAGGGGAAAGAAATTTTTCTTCCATAGAATATTTCACTAGAGAAGGACTTTGGTGCCAAGAGTCATACCAAAAGGAAGTTGGTATTCCATGTTGCACATCCCAAAAAGCATGATCTACAATTAGGGAGTGGATTTTCTTTGCGGCATTCTATATCAAAGAGCCCAAGGTGTTTTCATTCCAATGGATTAGTTTCTTTTCTACAATGTTTGGAGCGTATTTATTTCTCCAAAGTCGGGCCCAGAGGTCTTTGGGCCGCTTTAGCAACCTCCACCAGATCTTAGCACTGAGAAATTTATTGAGAGTGGTTGGGTCCTGTAGTCCAAGACCTCCTTTTAGTTTGGGTCTGCAAATATTGTCCCAACTGATCAACGTTATTTTCCTGTCATTCTTGGCCCCTTTCCAAAGAAAGTTTCTTTGTAAGGTTTTTATGGTGGTTAAAATGTAGTTGGGTGCCACCAGCGCCGAGAAGGAATACATGGGAAATCTTTGAAGCAAGGACTTGAGAAGGACGAGACGATTGGGAATATTGAGCGAGAGAAAATTCCAAGAGGAGAGTCTTTTGCCCATGGAGGAAAGGAGCCCCTCCCAAGAGATGTTCAGGAGAGCTTTGTTTATAAGGGGAATGCCAAGGTATTTGGATGGAAGGGAGCTATGTGTGAATCCCAGGATATTGGTAATATGAAGTTGGACAGGGATTGGGGTGTTAAAGAAGAAGATATGGGATTTTTCTTAGTTAATGTCCATTCCTGAGGCTTCAGAAAAAGTTTGTAGAATAAAGAGTATTTTAAGTGCTTCTTGGAAAGTTGGGGATCCTAGCATTAAGGTGTCATCAACAAACTGATTGTGGGAAACTGGGGGATCTATTCCCTATAGGGGGATTCCAGTCAGAGATTTTTCAGCTATGGACGCTTTAATGTAACAACTTAACCCTTATTCCATGATGATGAAAAGGAAGGGGGACAAGGGGTCCCCTTGTCGTATTATGTGAGAAGGTGAGAAGGGGCCAGAAGGAACACCATTTATCAGTATGGAGAAAAAAGTGGAGGAAGTGATATTTAGAATCCAGTATATTCAATCAGGGGCAAATCCAAAAGCCAGAAGAACAGATTTCATGTAAGACCGTCTTAATTTATCAAAGGCTTTAGAGAGATCTAACTTTAGTAACATACCTGGAGTTCTCGTACTTTGGAGGGAGTGGATGAATTCATGAGAAAGGATGACGTTATCCATAATTTTCCTTCCTTCAACATATCCTGACTGTCCAGGAGAAATGATGAAGGGAATGAGGGGCTTCAGGCACTGGGAAATCAGTTTTGTTAACATTTTATAGATTACATTACAGAGAGCAATTGGTATGAACTTCTTGGGATGAGTGACTCGTTATTATTTAGGAATGAGGGTGAGGAAAGTGGTTTTGAGTGTAGGGAGAACCTGACTAGAGATACTAGAGTCCTCAATGATTTTCCAAACTTCCTCCTGTATCATGGGCCAACAGAAGTGGAAAAATTTCATCGTGAAGCCATCCAGACTTGGAGCTTTACCTTCAAAAGTGTCTTGCAATGCTAGTTCTACTTATTCAATCGTGATTGGTCTTAACAAGACTTCATTTTGTTCCTGAGTGATGATGTCTGGAATTTGTTGAGTGATCTTTTATATTGCAGGAGATCTATCACTAAGGGGCTCAGACAATAGGTCTTGGTAGTATGAGACCAGTTCATGCTCAAGATATTCATGTTTTTGGAGCATTTGACCTTTCTCTGTGACCAAGTGAGTGATTTGATTGATGTGCCTCCGCTGGATGGTTTCTCAGTGGAAGCAATTGGTGTTTCATTCCCCCTCTTGAATCCATTGTATTCGAGAATTCTGCCTCCACAAAATTTCCTCTTGAGTCTTCCTTTCCTCCAACTGTTGCTTGACTAGAGTTTCTTTCTCTTTGAGTTCGTCTGTGAGACCCTGATTTCTGATTTGGATCTGGAGGAGCTTCATTTGATCATTTAGATTCCTTTGGGTTTCAAAAATTTTCCCGAAGTTCTGTTTGTTCCAAATCTTGAGGTGCTGCTTAAAATTTTTTAATCTTTGTTGAAATCGAAACATTTGGAATTGTGTGGGATGGACGCTTCCTTCCACCAATTTGGGCCCAAGGTTTGGAACTCTAGAAAAGTGAGCCAAAATCCCTTGAATCTGAAGGGCTTGTTCCCTGGGGTGCCTAAAATGTCCAATGAGAGATGTATAGGTTAGTGATCAGATCTAGAGGTGTCCAGGATACTGGCCTCCAACGAGAGGCCATCCATCAAGAGGGATTCATATATGAGGAAGAGATCAAGGTGGAGCACCACCTGTTGGGACCCCGAGCGTTGGTTCGACCAGGTAAAGAGGCCATTTTGAGTTTCTAGATCTATGAGATAGAGCTTGTCAATTAATGATTGAAAGTGCACACATCCTGCCTCAAGTCTACGAATTCCCCCTCTTTTCTCGTCTAGGTTGCATACCATATTGAAGTCACCACCCAGTATCCATCGATGATCAGTGGTGAGGGTAGCCAGCCATTCCAGATTTTGAATAAATTTTAGCTTATTCCCCTGAGTGGTCGGGCCATATACGTTTGTAAGGTAGCTCGACTTATTGGATCCAATAATCTTGTATCACATTGATATTGTCCATTTGGTGGTGAAGAAATTCTCCAGTACCACAAAGCTAGGGTTCTAGAGAATGGCCAAGCCGCCAATCACGCCTATGGAATTGATGGTCATCGTTTTCCCCTTTTTCTAACATATGGAGAGGATTTGAGTCATTTCTGCTCCTACACATTTTTTTTCTTGAAGTAAAATAGTGTCTGGTTGTTCTGTTATGATACGATCACATAGAAGCCTTTGTTTGCTATGACTGTTGAGACCCTGTATATTCCAAGAGATAAGCTTCATGATGAGGATGGGGAGGGGAGAGGGGGAAAGATATCAGAGATGAGATGTATCTGACCTGATTTTACCATAAAATGACCGATTTCTTGTATGATGTTTTGGGTATATTTTCTTCATCTTTTCTTTTCCTCCTTTTGAGGCTTGTGTTGCTCTTTTTGCTAGATTCCCTAGATGCCCAAGCCCAAGCTAGATCTAGTTGGAGAACCCACTGAGGATTTGAGGAATACCTTATGGACTTTGCATAGTTGATCCGGAGGGATAGTGTATAGCTCCCTCTTGCAATAATCCTGTTCTAAATGCTCCAAGTCTATTCCCATGAGATCATGCTCATTTAGTTCCATTTCAGTATCACCTTCTTCAGGGTAGGATGCATCTCCATCCTTTCCTTGGGAGGGGGAATAGGGATGGATTTATTCCAAGAAGGGGGTGCTTGTTATTGTGTCTTTTGTGTTGTTGTGAGTTGCAGTTTCTTGAGGAGGTATCTGTGACTCATCCATATCTTCTGGAATTTGTTGAAGGACATCGAAGGAGTTGTTAGAGGGTGGTTCCTTGTTAGCGTTTTTCCTGGCGGTTTGGCGTCGCCTTCCAGCCACATGGGTGAATTCGTCTCTTGATTTATTTTCTTCAGGGTTATCAGCCTTTCCCACAGCGTTGAGAGAACAGTCTCTGAACAGATTCTCATGTTCATGGAATTTTCTACACCGAAAGGGTATGTGCTCATAGTCAATAGTTTGAGACCATTCTTCATCATGATATTTAAGGGCGATGGAGCCTGAGAGGGGATTTGAGATATTGAGGTAGACACAAATACGAGCATAAGATGTATACCTTCTTTGCTTGGTTTCTTCAGAGGATTTGACATAAACCCCAATGGTGTTTCCTATGCCCGTCAGGATCTCTTCTAACCAGAACTCATGTGGCAAGGAATAGATACGGATCCATACTAGGGCATGTGCAAAGTATTCTTTTTCCAGGCTAAATGTATCCACCCAGAATCGCAGAAAGAGGCCGACTGAGTTGAAAAAATATGGTCCTCCATCGAATATGTGGTTTCTATCTTCTAGGTTGTGGAATATGATGGTGAAGAATCCCTTTGAGATTAGTTGAAGGTCATAGTGTCCTTTGGGTTTCCACCAGTGATGTATCCATTTGACGAGCTCACGTTCGAAGGGCTAGAGGCCTAGGAATTTTCCCACCAACGCATAGTCCCTCATGTATTACTTATGTTCCTCGATTCTAGGTGTGTTGATCACATATTTTGGTGTTTATGGTGCTTGAGGGATGCACTTCCCAGGTTCCCAAGGATGAGATGTTTTCATTTGAACTAGTCCATTATCAATCTCCATTTCTTTTCCCTTTGTTGCGCCTTCAAAGAAGATTTGCGAGCATTGGTCTGGTGGTGGTTCAAAGGAGGATTGATGGAATCCCTCGCATGTATACTCTTGTGAAACTAATTGACTGTAGGAGGCACCTCATGGCCCTCCTTCTTTTGGATTCATGGCTTGCCCCGCCAAGGGTGGTGGAAGAAAGTAGTGAACCGAGCGGCTAAAACCCTAAACCCTAGCGTGACCTCCAGAATTATATGTTTGTTAATGACATAAAAAGTGAGAAATGTTTTGTTGATAAATAATGTTAGCTAAATCTATTTTATGTAATATATTGTGAAGTTTTTTTATATCTATGCTAATTGATAATTATTATTATGAGATTTCTGTAAGATTTTTAAATTATATTTTGCAACCAGAACTAGTACACACGAGTTCACATTTATGATAATTAACAATTAAATTAAGGAACCGATAAAAATGTATAAGTTATTCCATTGACGATATCAATTGGAATATGTGGGTGGTTGTTAACCATGGAAAACTGGTTGATAAATCATATATATAGAGCAATGAAAGGATATAGATAGTTTATAAAATTTAATTGTGTGTTGTTAATCTAATTGGTGTAAAGGATGGTATTGTATGTTCTCAGTTGTAATAACTTGAATTAATCGTTGTGTTGATAATGGACCAATTATTGGATGTAAATATTCTTTAGTTAACGCGATGGTTATTGAAGGAAAACCTTTTCAATGCAAAATTTGATCTTTGTACATTTTATTTATATCGAAACAATGGAAGTATAATATCTTATCTACATCGAGAATGGGAATTTTTAATATACTTAACTTAGACTAAATTCTTACCACTCTTGCTAATTCATTTGAAAAGTTTTTCCTGGTCAATTTAGAACATCGGGTCAGCATTTTACTCTTCTCTCTTTTTCTAAGAAATTGCTTATGAACCCCCTCGTCGACCAAACTTTCTCCCTTCTAAAGCTTTTATGTATCGTTGTAAGCCGCTTTATTTTTTATTATCTTTTGTTCTTAGTTTAAATTCACCGATTGATAAATCCTTGGGTTTACTTACCATTGCTTCATCAGGGAATAGAATTTTGGTGAAGTCCTTGGTCGTTGAAATTTGATATGTCCATATGAGAGTTTAATGGATTGGCCTCGTTAACATGATAGTACACTCACTACTTACCATCCTTAACAGTGATAGTACCTCCGAAACTCTACAGTTTAACATGATAAGATAATGCAAATTTTGAATTGAGTAGTGATTATAATAACTCGATTCGATTTGTTTGTTAGTTGTAATTTAACGGTCACTAGATTAGGTTATAATTTTATTCCGGTTCACGCACCACTAATGCGTATAACTGTGGTCTTCCTTCTCTTAGAGATTCGATGAATCTTGTATTTGAAGTTGGTTGGTAATCCATTCAGTCTGTTGGCACAGGGGCAGAACCAGGGTTCAACGCTCAAGAGCACACCAACAAATCCCTAACTACCGTCCCTTTCGGTAACACTTGCAAATTAGATGAAGTCTCACCCGAGGTAGAGACAATGGTGGTTGCAAGACTCAAATGTCTGCAACCTTAGCTAGGACATAGATATGTGATTATATCTCTTACAGAGTACTTAACATAGATCATTCGTCAATATTCAACCCTTATTATACTTCACAGATAGCACAGAGCATTGGAACATTCACTTAGATCTAAGGTATTTCATCACTTAGCAACAGTAAAACAGATCAGATCTGGTAGATCAGCACTAACCATCTTCATACATGTCAAATATAACATTCACACACCTCTAAGAAGCACAAATCATAAGAATATCTATTTAAATATATCAAAGCACTTAGCAAAAGAAGGGATAAACACATCAAGTCGAAGCACAAAGCATAACACATAGATTTACGTGGTTCACCCCCACCCTGGGACTACATCCACCAACGCTTCTTCTTTATTAGCGTCTTCAATTGGTTACAGCACAGAGCCACCAAAAACCTTCTTCACATAGGACAAAAGATTTGTGCAACTCGCTAGATCCTTCTTTCTTGTGATACAACACAAATCCTTCCACAACTCCTTACAACGACTTGCACTTAGCTCTGCAAGCCTCTTACAGTCATGCACAGAGCACATACAAAATCTATTATCACTTATCTTACATCACATACATGGCTATATCTTCCTATAGATGCCTAGATATCTATTTATACATTACAAAAGTGGGCCTAAGCATGGGTAAACCCATGGGCCAACATCCCTTTCCCATTACATATTCCCAAAAAACCAAAAGGGACCCAAAAGTGGGCCTAGATTCCGCAATCTCCGCTTCGTCTGGTGCTCCATCTTTGACAGGCTGTCGAAGTCCAAAAAATGGTCAAACATGACCAAGTATCTCCCAAAAATTGGTCAAGGGCCAACAGGCCCCCAACACTCACCTATGACTCATCCTGAGTCACTCTGGTCTGATCAATTCTGCCTCGAATTTCTCGAGCTACTTTGACATGTTGTTGTGCTACGAACTCTTGTTCGGAAAACTCTTGGATGAGTGTGTCATTGACAGGTCCCTCTAGGTGTTGTTCTGCTGCACTCACAACCTGTTCTAGCTCTGCTCCTTGGCTTTCAACCTCTGTGAAGAGTTGACATGCCTTATCTTGCACCGGTTGAAGTCATTGAGTCACTTCCATCACTTTTCTCTGGATCGTATGGATCTGCTGCTAGGTTGTGCACTGATCATGAGATCTATTCATTCTTTCTATGGGTGACAAGGCCTTCAGCTACGTCTGTAGATTTTCAGCTTCATACTTCGCCTCCTGGAGATGTGACTCCAATTTATATAACTTTGGGTTCTCGGTGAGGTTCTCATATGTCTGGGTGCTATGGCTACTCAACTGCTTGCACTCCAAGGCAAGAGCTTTCAGTCTTTCAACTACATTGCGGGCAATTATTTCTCTTTGGTCTCTGATCTCCTATGGGGTCTCAGGTACTGTGCGAAGCTCTAGATCTGAAATGCATTGCTAGAGCTTTTGAATTACTCCTTTCAGTTGTGCCACCTGCTTTGAAACCCATTCTTCTATATGTACTTCGACGATGGTCACAGAGCGAAGTTATCTGTTGACCAGTTCCTTTATCTCGAGTTTCTTTGCGAGTAATTGTTCCTTGCTTTGTTGTAGTTCTTCTTTCTCTGCATCCCATTTTTCTTAGAGAGCAATATTTTCTCGTTCTGACGTGCTGCACTACTCCATAAGAACTCTCTGTACCTGCGTTAAAGCTTGAGTGGCTTGCATTGTTTCTTCTTGAGCCCGTCGAAGGCAAGCTTCGACTGTATCAGCAATTCGGTGGATTTGAGCTGGCTCATCCCCTGGTTTTGGTGTTCCTACTGTCAGAGGCGTAGTGGAGACTGCGCGGCTAGACTGTAGCACTTGCTACACCCCTTGGAGTTCAATCTCAATATGATTATACATCTGCTCCTACTTCGCCTCCTGTGTCTCTACTATCTATGACACAACATCGTTTAGGGTTGTAATGATGAAATTGAATTCGTCTGGGGTCAGTGTGGTCTGCAGCTTAGTCACGGGAGATTTGGACTTCTTCCAGGAAGACAGATTCTGAGGTGAACCCTTCCTCTTCTTCGAAAGCTCTGCTTCATCTCTGCACTTCTGTTCGAATTCTTCTAACTCTTCACCATCACCCTCTTGCTCTAACGTGATGGAAGCAATCTTCACCGAGGCACTACTTAAGTATTTCACTTCATTGATATTTTGTCGCATGCTAGGTCCGAGTAGATGTTGCGCAGTTTCTAGACTGTCTACATCATATATGTTTGCAGGTTCAACTAGAACAAGGAGGTCCACCGACCATTTCTTTGTGATCTCCTCCAGATCTTATTCTGTTAATATATAATAGGACTGTAACTGTTTCTTATGCTCATCAGCACGCATTGTGATGTAGAGAAAGTGTTTGTCTATGTTGAAATTCATCAGGGGCCGAAACCTGTAGAGGGTGTTCAGAGTGATGCGCTGTGTAGACTGGATAACTACTTTTAACTAATTATAATATGAATGAAACACGACATTTTATTGCCATTGTTTATTCATATTGTTCGAGTACCACAGGGTACTGAACTTCATGGCCAATGGTTCAAATGGGTCGATGTCTGGGAAGGTTTCACCTTCCGGCATCTCCCATGCAATGAAAGCAACCAGGATCAGAAGCCAACTGAAATGGAACTCATATCCTTGGTCCTGGGCTTCTCTGCAGTCGAGCTCCAGTTGGTTTACCAAGTACTGTGCCCAATTCATCTATAGGACCTTCGCGCACTTTCCTACGAGGTCTATTACGAATCCAGTGACTTGGGTTGGTCGGTTCTTGTGAACTAGCTTTCCTGCAATCAGCTGACAGGTGAGGCGTACTGCGCCATTCTGAATAGAGGCTACCTTGTAGCCGCATGTGACCTTCTCGAAATCGCCATAAGTCTCATTTATATTATGTGCTAAGGCTTGTTCTGTGGTCTTTCCAGGGTAAAAATCATGTGGGTCAGGGCCTTGCATGCTCAGCCTGGTGATCTGATGGATCAAGGTCGGATCCACTGTGATACATCGGTTTAGCCATAAATATCCTCCATGGTAACAGGATAACAACAACTTAACACATGCATTCACTTTTTGATGTCGTCCGAAGTGCGGGATCTTCATAACATTAAGCAAGGTAGACTGCGCAATTTATGGGTCCAAGGTTAGGGGATAATATTTGAATTCTTGCCTTTCGTCTTGGTCAGACACTTATGCGGGGAGAGCGTACTGTAAGCTTTACGGTCTCCAAGTTTGAAGTCACTAAAATTCAGCACTGCTATCTTATCCTGGTCTTTGTGAACTGCGTGTATCCCTTTCGGGAGGTACGCAGTGACCAAGGCATAGTCAAAATATCTAGGCACGCTATCTCTGTTCACTACACCGCTCAGAGGAGGTATATACGTAGGTAAGATGCTTGGAATCAACTTAGCATTCGCGAGATCGTCTCTATGCTTCGTTCTCATCTCTGTCGCGATTCTGGAAGTTCCTACTCTGCGAGCAGTCGATGGAGAAGCTTGGACTCCTCTTGTCGATGATGCTTGCACACCTGCAGACATCCTTCTTTCTGACATGATTTTCTCAGTCATGATATCAACGAGTACTTCGTTTGAAGATTCTTCAAGTGCGCTAAGCTCCTCGGACATGCGCACTCAGGATTAATAATATTGGGTTCACAAAGTAATGTAGATATAGAAATAAGATGGAAAGTAAGGGCGTAATGATCACTAGACAATCTTAACCAAGTTTAAGATCTCAAATTCTCAATTTGGCAAAAGTGTTCTTTGTGCATGGCGCGACGGGATAAATAGGAAAATCAACAATGGATTTCTTTCAATGGGTATGAGGCTTCATTAACTCTTGTTCTGTCCATTATGGCGCGGTCCATCAGTCAGGTGGTGAGCCATAAATGTTTTTCCAACCATTCAGAGCATCAAGCGAACGGATATATCGTCCCCAACGACTATATTGCTTCACCACAACAAAGTGACCTATGTCGTTGTTCTGATATCTCGGTGAAGCTCAAATTCCACAAATTTTCCTTCTGCGAGGCTCCCTCTGGAACCTTCTGCAATTTTTCAATATTAGCCCTCTTCCTACTTAGCTTCCTAGCCTTCTTTCCAATGAGCTTTGTCTCAATATTCTTCTTTCCATTCTAATTCTTATCTTCTTTAGGTATAGTTACTATGTGTTGTTGAGAATATTTCAGGTTTAACATCTCTTTTGCCTCTGGAGTAAGTACTTTAGTATTTTGAGGGTATTCTAGTGGTCTTGCAGCTTCGACATCGAAGTATCTAGGGTCAAATAGCTTTGATTCGTTTTCCTATTCTTTAATCAATTGAGCGATCCTTCTGGTCATGAAATCTTTTAACTCTTGTTTTTTTCTATTCCGGGTCTTCTTCTTCTTCTTATTTCCATCTAGCTTGATCTCTTTCAATCCAAGTTTTCCCTAGTAACATGGTAAACGGGGCATTGTTTTCAATACATTTGATAATCTCAAAATATTCCTTTGTCAAAGTTCCATTGACAGTCGTAGATATTTGAGCAAGCCTCACACATAAACTTACCAGCTTCCCTCTGAATAGTCTTATTCCTCCTAATGAAGGGATCATATCAGGCTTCCCTATAGTTTCCCAAGTTCTTTCTGGCATAATATTCACTTGTGTCTCTTCATCAAGAACACAGTTAATGTCGAAGTCCCCTATTCTTGCTTCAATGCATTCTTTTTCTTTGAAAATCTTTGATAATATGACATGTCGGTGGTCATCCAGGGTCTCCTTCATTTGTATCAATACTTTCTCTGATTCTTGCTAGGGTTATGCCTTTTCTGGATCTGCCTTAGGGTTTTCTTGGTTCAGATTCATTCCTTCAATCTTAGCGATCATTCTAAGGCAATCCAACACTTCATGGTCCATAGCCTTACAACAAAGACAACTAGGTCTTCTGCCAAGGCATTCCTTAGCAAGATGTCCTGGTCTTCTGCAACTATAATAGAGGGTTAATCCTCTCTTTCTTCAAAATGATCCCCAACTTCTTCTGTACTGCGCACTAGGATCATAGGAGTTAACCTGCAACAAATTCTTTCTAGGATCCTGCATCCATTTGTTAGTCCAAACATTCTTTCTATGCATAGGTATAATAGATCTTTCATTATTCTTATCAGATCTATTCATATCAAACCTTCTTTCGTCTATTAACACCCTAGCTTTCAAACTAGGACAAAACCTATCAGATATACCTAGATCCATACTCTAGAAACAAAAATTTCCACTTATCTTACTTTTACAGAGCACAGAGCTTACAGATCTTACCTTTTTCAATCATAACTTCTCACTTTTACCTTTCTTGGAGCACAAAGCTTTCAGATCCTGCTTCTTTTCTACATATCCGACCTTCTTTCTTTAGCACAAAGCTTATAAACCAAGTAGGCTACTGCGTGCTAGGGAAAAGATCTACGCACAAAGCTTTCTTTTGCACAAGCCTCTTCTTTCTTAGTTCCTAGCAAACACAGTTTCAGGTCCCGACAACGGAACCATTTGTTGGCACAGGGGAAGACCCAGGGTTCAATGCTCAAGAGCGCACCAACACAGCCCTAACTACTGACCCTTTCAGCAACACCCGCGAAGTAGATGAAGTATCACCCAAGGTAGAGGCAGGGGTGGTTGTAGGACTCAAGTGTCTGCAACCTTAGTTGGGACACAGATCTATGATTATATCTCTTACAGGTTACTTAACATAGATCATTCTTCAATATTCAACCATTATTATACTTCACAGATAGCACAAAGCATCGCAACATTCACTTAGATCTAAGGTATTTCAACATTTAGAAACAGTAAAACAGATCAGATTCGATAGATCAACAATAAGCATATTCATACATGTCAGATCTAACATTCACACACCTCTAATAAGCACAAAGCATAAGAAGATCTATTTAAATATATCAAAGCACTTAGCAAAAGAAGGGATAAACACATCAAGTCGAAGCACAAAGCATAACACACAGATTTACGTGGTTCACCCCCACCCCGGGGTTACGTCCACCAACTCTTGTTCTCTATTAGTGTCTTCAATCGATTACAACACAGATCCACCAAAAACCTTCTTCGCATAGGACAGAATATCTACGCATCTCGCTAGATCCTTCTTCCTTGTGCTACAGCACAAAGCCTTCCACAGATTTATTGCAAGTTTCCACCAGCAGGTTCAGAAGGAATGAGAAAAAGCCTATCATGACAGGCACATCAAGAAGAAGGAATTTAAGAAAGGTGACCTGTTACTGGTGTATGACAGTAAGTTCCTAAAACATCCTGTGAAGTTTAGAACGCATTGGCTCGGGCCATATGACATCACCTATGTTACAGAAGGAGGAGCTACGTAACTTAAGACATTGAAGGGAGAATGGAAGGAAGGTTTGGTAAATGGGATTCGACTAAAGTTGTACTATGACAACCAACTACCTCGCAGCTCTCAATAGAATCATGAAGAAAAGGGTCTAGGTACCAGGTGCAGTTGAAAATGGGTACCAGACACTGAAAAGACAGTCTGCACAAGGACGGAGAGGAGGCATAGAGCAGAAAGCAAAGGCTGCACTGCACAACCCAAAGTCGAAGTAAAACAGGAAGATCAGATCTGCAGTGCCTTAGGACGATTCACAGGTGAGTGTTGGGGGCTTGTTGGCCCTGGGTTGTTAAAGGAAGTGAAGATCAAGGAAGAAGAGGTAAAATGCGAACTTCGTGGAAGACACAATGACTGTCACTGGGTTGAAGTGAGCAAAAGAGAAGAAAAGATGGAGCAAAGGGTGGGAAAGAAAGTCGTTGGACAAGGAGATCAAGGATGACAGAACAACAAGGAAGACGGATCGTGGACAAGTCAGCAAGTGGAAAGAGCCACCATTGGATGCTTCGGAGCTTTATGCAAGAAGGAAGGAAAGACAGGCTGGCAAAGCCTTGAAAATATGGGTCAAGTTGACCTAGGGTTTTAAACACATAGGGTTTTGGTATCTAGGGTTTTGGACACCTAGGTTTCGGCCTAAGGCTGTCAGTGAGCTATTGTAATGTACAAATAGAGGTCAAGAGGACGTGGGTTGGGTTGGTATCAAGATAGGTTTTCATTGTTGATGTGAGGGATTATTGTATTATGAGAGAGAAGTGCTAAGTGGGGGAGCCTTTTGGTATTGTAAGATCTTCAGCTAGGTGTGAAGATCAACCCTACAGCTGGGTGCACAGGGAGGGAAGAGAAAGAGAGGAGAAGAAAGGAGATCTGCTAGCTATGAGTGCAGACAAGAACTATATGCACTACCTCAATATAATATAGCATAGTTCTGTGGGCATAGCCCTAGATAGAAGGTGAACCACGTATATTTTGTGTTGTGTATGATTAGTATTTTGTATTTTCCATTCATATACTGTTATTGCATTGCTAAGGTAGATCTGATAGATGCATGGAGTAGATCAAGATGATAAGTGATATATGACTGTTGTGTTGTTCCTGTGTTAAGATCCACTTGATATTCCCCTTGGTTGTAGACATATATATCCTGCAACCCCCTCATAACTGCTTTGGGTGAGACTCCATCTACTTCGCAAGTGTTGCCGAAAGAGCCAGTAGTTAGGGCTTGTTGGTGCGCTCTTGGAGATGAACCTTGGGTCTGCCCCTGTTCTAACAACCTTCTTCGCATAGGACAGAGCCACCAAAAACCTTCTTTGCATAGGACAAAATATCTGCGCAAATCGCTAGATCCTTCTTCCTTGAGCTACAACACAAAGCATTCCACGACTCCTTACAATGACTCGCACTTAGCTCTGCAAGCCTCTTATAGTCATGCACAGAGAACTTACAAAATCTATTAACACTTAGCTTACATCACATACATCTCTGTATCTTCCGATATATGCCTAGATATCTATTTATACATTACAAAAGTGGGCCTAAGCATGGGTAAACCCATGGGCCGACATCCCTTTCCCATTACATATTCCCAAAAAACCAAAAGGGACCCAAAAGTGGGCCTAGATTCCGCAATGTCCGCTTCATCTGGCGCTCCATATTTGACAAGCTACCAAAGTCCTAAGAATGGTCAAACATGACCAAGTATCTCCCAAAACTTGGTCAAGGGCCAACACAATCTTCAGATTTTTACCAGCTAGAAGTTTGAATTTCGGGTTGATAAAGAAAGTCTTAGCGTTGAAGGTAATCATCGGACCTTACCAAGATTGTTTCTCCTTAACGATTGATGCAGTAAATGTTTGTTTCTGTTAAGAACCAAATATCAATATAGCATACATAAACCTCAGAAAAAGTACTCAATGCCTTGCAAAAGAGATAATTTCAGATAATAAGCCTCTTCGAGGGGCAACCTCCTTTTACCCCACTTAAATGTTCAAGTACAAGATGATTCCAAATGAAAATGTCTCCTTGGTATATATAGGAGACTAGGAGGTATAATTACAACTAATGGCCTAAAGACGACATAAATAAAATAACATTACTAATATAATATGCCCCAATTAAGGGGTAATGAGCCAATATCAGGGCTTAACATGCCCCTCCCCTTGAGACAAGTGTTGTCTGCAATGCTTGAGTAACTTTGGATGCTTCTGTATAAAAGACTCATCTTCCCAAGTGGAATCTTCAGCCGGTAGTTTCCTCCATTTAATGAGATACTCTAAAATGGATCTATTCCTCAGCTGACGAATTCTTGTGTCAGTGATGGCTTCAGGCTCCAATATGATTTTTCCTTCCTCGTCAAGTTCTGGAAATATAGTTTGAACTAGGATCTTGTCGCCTATAACCTTCTTTAAGCATGAAACATGGAAAACTGGGTGTACTTGTGAAGATGCAGGCAACTCCAATTTGTATGCCATAGTACCAATCTTTTGTAACACCTTATAAGGGCCATATTACTTTGGTGATAATTTATTATCCTTGTTGTCTTGCTTGAGGGACATCTGTTTGTATGGTTGTAGTCTTAAAAATACTCAATCCCCTACTTCAAAACTTCTTTCACTACGATGTTGATTTGTTTGTTGTTTCATGCAATTTTGTGCCATGGTCAGGTTGTCCTTTAAGATTTGGAGAACTTGTTGTTGATTCTCGATGTGATCTTCCACTGCTTGAACCTTAGATTTTTCTTTTAGAGAAGAAGTGATGGAAGGAGGGTGGT
>ML777109.1:70593-84586 GCA_009831015.1 Picea engelmannii
AATGTCTCCTTGGTATATATAGGAGACTAGGAGGTATAATTACAACTAATGGCCTAAATCCGACATAAATAAAATAACATTACTAATATAATATGCCCCAATTAAGGGGTAATGAGCCAATATTAGGGCTTAACAATTTCTCTAACGATGTTGTAACTCAAGTTCAATGGAAGAATCCTATGATTCGACCATAACTCCATGGTTTTCCGTCATGCTAGATTTTCTCTCAAAAACTTAAGTGTAGCAGTCTACATATGTAACATCGCCTTTCAATCCTCCTAGAACTGTTTGTTGTGCGCCGAGTTCCAGTAGCTTGATTTTGTTCCTCTTTAGATATCTAGTTATCCTGAGGGATTCACTACTCTTTGTCTCAACAATTTAGGAGGCAAAATATCCTTGGATCCCAACACTTAAGATCAAGAAGTGGTCCTTGAACTGTGTTAGAATGATAATTGATCATCGCCTTGTGCAGTTAGTTACCTGATTCAATATTTTGAGCCAACGAATAGTTAACATACTCTTGAATGACGTGTTTCCTTTGAAAACGGGACCATTGAATAATTTTTATACATGTCTATACCAACGATGTCACCGTAATCATGAAACAATTATGAATATCCTACATAGTTTGAATGTGAATTTAATACAGCCTTTATGAACAGATAGATGAAATTGTGTTATACATTAATAACCTCTCAAATCCTTTACGCCCATATATAACCCAGGATACAAGAGATTTTGTTAATCACCATTTAGTAAGGATTTCATTATTCCTTTCTTAATCTACTAGAATATATATATATATATATATATATATATATATATATATATATATATATATTTGATTTAAGACTTGAATGCATCCATAGAATATACATAATTTTATATATAGTGGTACATAGAGTAAAATGTTTATTGAAGGAATGGGTGGTATTTATGATAATGTTATGACTATACTAATTTTATGGAATTATAGTATGTAGTAATTATTATTGGAACCTTTCTCTTTTACAAGATTAGGTATAGAGAATGAAATAATTAAATTATTCAAGGATATAATATGAATAAAATGTGTTGTTAATCCGTATTAGTCCCTGTCGAAGGCGTAGAGGGACTATAGCGATCGATAATTCGTTGACTTCATATAAGTTTGTCCTTTGACTAAAAATATTTGCATAATATCTATTGTTGGAGCTAGGGAACTAAAAAGATTGATTTCTGTATAATAAAAAAATACCATATCTGTCATTATCTGATTGGATAATAGATTGGAGGTCTTATTTCCAGCTTCGCTATTCCAAATGTTTGATATGCTAGCATATCCAAAGTTTTTTTGATCATATATGGTCTTTCTGAGTTGTTATTAGTCCCTGTTTTTTTCTTGAAATGTTTGGATATCCAAAGTTTTGAAGATAGATAGTCAGTTTTTTATAAGTTGACTTCATATTAGTTTGTCCTTTGAATAATTTTTTCTACTTACATAGGCTCTACTGTTCGAACTATTGTTACTAATTTTTTTTATTATTATTATAAAATAATATAATAAATATTTTTTTGGTATGTAAGAGACCTACCACATTGCATTCTTTCTTAAATGTTTACAGAACAGTTCTGAAGACTTAAATGTTTATCTAATAGGATTCATAGCCTTAAATGTTTACTTAGCAGGCCTGTTACAATACATTTTCTTCCATTTTTTTTTATACGCAATGTTCTCTGCAGTCAATGTGGGCAATATATTTCTTCAGCGGCATTGTTGGTTCATAGGTTCATGCTTGCTTCTTGCATGTTCACTAATTTATTATTTGCTTGTTGTTGTTGTTCTTGTTTGCCTCTTGGTCTTGTTGCAGTTTGCATGCTTGGGGTTCTGCAACCACGATTGGAACTTCCCTTATGTTGTTCTCCATTGACGGGCGAGTTTGGGTGCCATGTTTATTTTCGCTTGATATTTGCAGTTTGCAGGTGGGAAATTTGGCTACTGGGGATGCCTGAGTCGAAATCCTCTTGCAGAACATCTTTGTATCTAAGGAGAAAATATGATTTCCTTTTGTGATGCATCACTATTTGCGTGATGGAGGTAGGTTCTGTGTCGAACATTGGCCTTTGGACGGTCCTGCCAGCTTTGAATTTTACCTGACAGGTCTCACAACCTGAAATATTTGGTTAATGGATGTGTTGCAATAAATTTTCCTCCAAATTTTTTGATACAATATTGTGTGCAGTGAATTTGGCCAATATTGTTCTTCACCGACATTCCTGGTCGACTGGTTGGTGCTTTCTTCTTTGTTCGCTAGATGGTACTTATTGTTGTTCCATTCAACTTTCCATGGTTCGGGTCCTACAACTGCAGTTGGGCCTTTTGGTTTTCCTAACTGGGTTGTTATTTGTTGCTTGCTCTTGTTTGCTTAATCTTTGCGATGTTGGGGTGTTGCATCTGCAGTTGGATTTGTTGTTACATTGTTTTGCAGTTGGCTCCCCAGAAAATACTATTAAGATAAAATAATATGAAAAAATTTGCAGTCGATGTAAATTGCATCTCTTACGGCTTCAACCAAAGTTTTTTAGGATCCAAATATATTTGATAGCTGACGATGTTTTTCCCATGGTTAATGTCTTCTTATGGCTTCATAGTTATGAGAGTAAGTGTTGTTTTCTGAACGATAAAGTTCTTCTCTCCCTTTATTTTTCCTCTTGTAAACTTTCTTGTTTTTTCCTTTTGTTCTTCCGCTCTATTATGCGTTTATGGTTCTATACTTTGCCACATTTCTGTAGTTGCGGGTTCCCAGGGTGGCCAATTGAAAAATCGTCATCTCCATCTATATCTTCACATCACGAGTTTGGTTGGTCGCCGTTCGTTTGCATATTTATCCAATTTCTTCTAAACTTGCCCATTTTTCCCTTTTGTTCTTACCCTCTATTATGTGTTTATGGTTCTATACTTTGTCACGTTTCTATGCTCGCAGGTTCCCGGTGTGGTGAAATGACAAATCATCATCTCCATATATACCTTCACATCACGAGTCTGACTGATCGTCGTTCGTTTGCATACTTATCCAATTTTATGAACGCGGGTTCATGGATAGGTGTTATCGAACTATGGTGACTCGTGTTCGGGGTATACATCTTGCACCCATAACTTTCGTTCTCTACAATTCGACCCCAGACTCCTCGAACTCGCAACCCTACCTCTACCTACAATGACTCTGTCTGTCCAACTTGCCTTTCCATACTCAGTCGATTCTTGAAAGTTTCACGGATTCATGTGTTCCTGGGTTCAGAAAAGTTTAAAAGCATTTTATCTCTGCCCTCCATCCCCGCCAGAACTTTCGTGCTCTACAATTCGACCCCAGACTCCTTGAAATCGCAACCCTGCCTCTACCTACGATGAATCTGTATGTCCAACCTGCCTTTCCATACTTATTTGATTCTTCAAAGTTTTGCGGATTCACACGTTCCCGGGTTTAGAAAATTTTAAAAGCATTTTGTCACTCCCCTCCATCCCCGCCACCTTCTGCCCTTCCCAATGCACATTAATTATGATTTTAAAAGTGAAAACCGACCAGACAGGTTCAAAAATATTGGCCTTAATAAGTGGAAATCTCGAGGACATCTCCCATTAAAATGCATAATCAGGCGAATATTATGGGATCTGATAAATGTGTTTTCTTGCATTTTGAATTTGCAAAAAAAATATTGGTTATTTTAGTTTTTAAAAGGAATCATCATAGTAATAACGCAATATTGTAATACCACGTTGCCATCCATGAACATGTCATCCACAAAGGTCTTGGCGTCATGTCCCTCTTTAATATTGTGCATATGTTACAGGTTGTCATATTTGATAATCTGCTCGGATATGGGAATGATATTGCGTGCTATTAGTCACGATTCAACAAACATATTCGAAAAGATTAACATTAATAAGAGAAAATATCGAGTGCATCTTCCATTAAGAAGAATTAAACCAAAATATAAGGAAGATTATACTGTCATCCTCCAGCGTTGATTTTAAATACTTATTCCCATTTCTCTCTATCATCAAAGAGTTGGGATTTAGGGTGCCTTCGTTCTAATTTTCCCGGTCATGGACATGTAAGACAACCTAGAGATCTCATTAAGGCCCAATTTAAATATGATAGAATGGTTTTGTGTGACGTGGGATTTGAGCCAAAAAAAATCTTTGTTAGCCAACAGAAACTCAAATAGGAAAAAAAAAAAAAGTATCTTCTTATTGGTGTTCTCCCTTTATTCGATGCTTTGGTTGGTTGAAAGGCCTGCTTGGAGATTTGTTTGTTGATATTCTTCTTTTTCTTGCTAGGAGTTGGAAGGGATTTTCAGGTCACCTGCAAAATGCTCCTTCATTGAAGTATATATTTTCTTCCAACAACAAAGATTTGGAAACTGTATCAAATTCTGCATAGCACACAAGAATTTGTCTTCCGTCAGAGGAGTCGCACTTACCATGGCTTGAAAAATGGTCTGTAATATTCAGAAATGACGTGAAATATTACTCCATTCGTGAATGTACTCAGAAGGAAATTATAGATTTGGATCGTCGCGAGTAAGATAAATTGTATGGGTGGTTAAAACGACATACTAAAATTACAGAAGTTTCTATTTCAAAGTTTGTTGAGCTACTTCTGGGTGTGGTAACAGACTTGAAAAAAATCCATATTCTTTGTCAAAGTTTGTTCATTGTCCTCTGGATGTAGTTAAAAAATCCACATACAATCAATTGTCTATTGCTACTGCACATTTTTTATTTTACTACTCCTACACGTATGATTGCATCCGGGTCAATGGGCTTGCCCCTATTTACATGAATATTCCCCTCCTACTTGAAGGTGGGTATATAACCAGAGAACGACGCTCTCAAAACTTTCTAATCCTTGCATCGATATGTAAGTGGACAAATTTAATGGGAAGGAATTATAGATTATGGACTTTGCAACACTTTCTGAGGATTACTTTATACTACCACCTTCTGCAAGAAGTTTCACGTGTTCAGGTAATGATTTGGTTTATGAAAATCACCTTTTACTACCACCTTCACATAATCATTTTATTTCATTATTTAGAAGAGACCTTAATGTAGGGGTGTGTTTCCATATCTATTTCCACCTAATGTCAATCCTCTTTTTGTTTCCCTTGCTTTGAATAAGGAAAAATGCATTTCTTCTCTTGCAGTTGATGCGATATTTGAAAAAAACAAATGTTCAAACCATACAATTTCTTATTTTTTTAAATATAGAACAATGTATTTTTTGAATAGACGGTTGTTCGAAATGTTTTAGGCATTGTTTGGGATTAACGTCCTTCAAGGATGTTAATTAATCACAAAATTATTATTGTTTGTGCCAATGCAATTGAGTCGTTGTCCACTATGGAAATTGCATTAACACTGCAATGTCAGATAATAGATGTCTGACATGTACCTAATGTCAAGGTCATTATCGCACAGGACACCCAACATTCAAAGATTTATGGACTCAAAGCAACATCGTAGATTTCGTTAGAAAGAAACATTAAAGTTGATGTTCTTTGCAGGTCTGACAATCCTGCAGTTTAAGTGCTTTGACAATGACAGCCTTGCTTGTTCACCACATTGTTGCATTGCAATCAGTAGCACTGTTCCCATTTCCACCGCCAATGTCAATTTCTGAAGCCAAAGCTATCTGAAGCCTGGGGTCACTGCCTATGTGGATGTCTAAAGGTGAAACTACCTGGAACCTAGGATCACGACTTCTTACACTTAACATTAGTATTAGTAATGATCGAAAGTTGATTGTATGTCGAGTCTATTACTACATCCAAAGGTCACTCAACACTATTTGACATAGAAACTGGTTGTCTGTCAATTCTGTTACAACTTTGGCATACAACGTTCTGTAATTTTAGAATGTTGATTCAAACGTGCATATAGTTTCTCACGTTCGTTGGTATCCAATTTTATAATTTCCTTCTGAGTGTATTCGAGCATGGAGTAATATTTGGCGCCACTTCCAAACATTCCAGACCTTTTTGTGGGCTTCCATGTCTACCACCCCTATGACAAAAGATATATTATGATGTGATTTGCAACATTTGATACACTTGCCAGACCTGTGATGCTAGAAGAAGTTATGTACTTCAACAGAGGAACATTTTGCAGTTGGCTTGGACGTCCCTTCCAATTTTCTGTAATAAAACAAATAAGTTCAACATACAAATATTCAGGAAGGATTTTCAACCAAACAGATGATCGAATACAGGGAGAATAGTAGTCACAACATACTTGAATTTTCTTTTTTGTCTCAACTTTTGTTGCCTAACAGGATTTGTTTCCCCCAAAACTGACGTCACATAAAACGACTCCCTCGACTTTGAATTGGGCCTTAATCACATTTCTAAGTTGTCTCGGATGTCAATGGTCAGGAACATTACAAGGAAGGCACCTTAAACCCCATTTTTTCGACGACAAAGGGAAATTAACACTTAACAAAGAATGGAAAGTTGAATAACCAGCTAATGTAGCCAGGCCATATCTAGAAGAGACAAGCTATTCAAAAAACTGGGATAGATCTAGTTGGCAGCACCAATGAAGTCCAAGACCCGAAATTGATATTCAACTCGTTGTTTTTTACGAATCAAGCATTTGATCATCAAAAATACTGTCCACAAGCTTCATTATTGTACATATCAGCGGTAGGAAAAATCGCAGTCATTGTGGAAAATAATCTCAGTTGTATTTTGTAACCCATCTTATTTGAATATAGAATATTTGCAGTTTTTTTTTTATGGTGTTTTCCAATCTCTGGTATTGTTTTTCATTTTATTTTGTGCCTTTTTTGTGTGTGTCATTAAACATGGACGACAAGATTTTCTTTCTGCTACCCAATACTTTGATTTAAATAAAGGCTACTATGTTTGTTCCTTACATTTTACATGGAAGAATAATTTGTCATAGGAAAAACGTATGTGGCGCCCACCCTATACTTAAAGAAAGAAATTGGAGGACTCGTCCTGCTTTCATTCTTCGGGTCCCGTAAATAGAATGAAATAATGACTATTACAACAAGGAAAATCAAGTGTTGACGTCATGTTCTTGTTCAATATCTTGCATATATTGCAGCTTCTTCTATTTGATAATATCTGTGCATATACAAAAAAATGTTGCGTCATATATATATATATATATATATATATATATATATATATATATTCTTTTTTTATTATTATTTCTATTGCTTATTGTTTTCAAAGAAATTTGTGAGACGAACAAAATCATGCAAATTGGAAGATGATTTACATTTGAACCAAAAATAATCTATTAATATATACTAATATGAATACTATTGGAATAAATATAAAAATGTTCTCTTGGCCAAAACTTAGCCAATTATCTGGCCACCAGGTCCCGGGTTTGCGGTATCCAACACCTATCTACCATGTTTCGTCATATACATCTTGCAGCCAAAGAAATTCCGTGATCTGAAATTTATGCTTTTACTAGTGAGAACTCACTAGGGGTTTGAAAAGATTGGCATTAATAAAGGAACAATAGATTTTCTTCTGTGATATACTTAGCCCTTTTCCCCTTTTCTTCTTCTCGTCTATTATCGCTTTCTAGTTATATACTTAGTCACCTTTCTATGATCGCGGGTTCCAAGGTTGGCAAGCTGACATATCTTCATCTCCATCTATATCCTCACATGACGAATCCGACTGACCATTGTTCATTTCCATACTTAGCCAATTTTATGGTCGCGGTTATCGAGTTGGCACTTTCGAACTCTGTTGCTTCTTCTTCCTTTATATACATCTTGCACTCAAAAATTATGTGATTTCAACGAAATTTGTGAATTGAACAACATCATGCAAATTGGGAGATGATTTACATTTGAACTAGAAATAATCTATTAATATGAATACTATTGGAATAAATATTAAAACTTTCTCTTAGCTAGTACTTAGCCAATTATCTGTCCACCAAGTCCTGGGTTTGCGGTATCCAACACTTATGTCCCATGTTCCTTCATATACATCTTGCAGCCAAAGAACTTCCATGATATGCAATTTATGATTTTACTAGTGAGAACTCACCAGGGGTTCGAAAAGATTGGCATTAATAAATGAAAAGTAGATTTTCTACTATGAGATACTTAGCCCTTTTCCCCTTTTCTTCTTCCCGTCGATTATCGCTTTCTCGTTATATACTTAGTCACCTTTCTATGATCGTGGGTTACAAGGTAGGCGAGCTGACATATACTCATCTCCATCTATATACTCACATGACGAATATGACCAACTGTTAATCCTTTCCATACTTAGCCAATTTTATGGCCGCGGTTGTCGGGTTGGCGCTAACGAACTTAGCTGCTTCTTGTTCTGTGATATACATCTTGCACTCAAAACCTCTGTGATCTACAATTCCACCGCGGACTACTCGAACTCATAATCTTAACTCTACAAGGGTTCACAAATGTCTCAAAGTATTTGTCGTTGTCTTCCATCCCAACTAACTTCGTGTCCTTCCTAATATACATTAAATATTCTCTTACTAGTGACAAATGAACACACTGGTACGAAATAATTGGCACCCAGAGCTTCGCCATATACAAATTGACTACCAGAATCCGACATCGTCCCCTCTTCCGTGTTACACATTATGCATTCAAATGTTCCGAGCTATAGAATTTGACCATCAACACCTCACGTCTTCTGGGGAGACCTTGTCACCCTATTTTGGATCCTCGCGTTGGCGGGTTCACGGAATCTCCAACTCCTAATCATTATTTCCTGTTCCGCCCATCCTCGTACTTCTTTCCAAATATGCAACACCAAAGGTTTAATACTAAAACGCCATCATGCAACAACTGTAAAGATCGTCATTAATAAGAAAAAGTCTCTAGGACTAACCATCCCTACAGAAATTGTCCAAAAACATGCAAAGAAGATCTTTCCAGGTAATGGAAAAGCTATTACAAATTTCATTATATTAGCAAAAACAAGTCCATGCCAACATTTCTTTGTTCCATACTTGGATACTTTTTCGATTGCGGGTTCCCGGATTGACGTCCTCAAAATTGTGTTTAGAATATTCCGTGAGTTGCAAACAGTGCCCGGAGTTTCGCAATATACAATTTGTCCGCTGGAATGCCCTTTCACGAGCCCCGTCGTCTGCCCTTTTTTTCCTTTCCATTGCTTATGAATTTCAACGAAATTTTCGAACCGAACATGATCCTACAAATTGGAAGATGATTTACAATTGGACCAGAATAATCTTTTAATATATATTAATATGAATACTATTGGAATAAATATAAACACTTTCTCTTTTAATTTTTCCTCTGTTATCCCCTCTATTATCCCTTTGTGGTTCTATATTTAGTCGCATCTATATGATCATGGCCTCCTGTATTCGCAAATTGGTAGCTCTTTATCTATATCTTCACACCGTGAGCATGATCGATCGCGGTCCCTTTAAATACTTAGCCAATTGTCTGACCACCAGGTCCCAGGTTTGTGGTATCCAACACTCATGTCCCCTGTTCCGTCATATACATCTTGCACCCAAAGAACTTATGTGATCTACAATTTATTATTTTACTAGTGAGAACTCACCAGGGGTTCAAAAAGATTGGCATTAATAAACGAGCAGTATATTTTCTTCTGTGAGATTCTTATCCATTTTCCCCTTTTCTTCTTCCTGTGTATTATCTCTTTCTAGTTATATACTTAGTCTCCTTTCTATGATCGCGGGTTCCATCGTTGGCGGGCTGACATATCGTCATCTCCATCTATATCCTCACATGACGAATCTGAACGACCGTTGTTCCTTTCCATACTTATCCAATTTTATGGCTGCGGTTGTCGGGTTGGTGCTTTCGAACTCTGCTGCTTCTTGTTCTGTGATATACATCTTGCACTTAAAACTTTCGTGATATACAATTCCACCACAGACTCCTTAGCCATTTTTCCCTTATCTTCTTCCCGTGTATTATCACTTTCTGGTTATATACCTAGTTACCTTTCTATGATCATGGGTTACAACATTAGAGGGCCAACATATCTTCATCTCCATCTATATCCTCACATGACGAATCCGACCAACCATTGTTCCTTTCCATACTTAGCCAATTTTATGGTCGCGGTTATCGGGTTGGCGCTTTCGAACTCTACTGCTTCTTATTCCATTATATACATATTGCACTCAAAACTTCCGTGATTTCAACAAAATTTGTGAATTGAACAACATCATGCAAATTGGGAGATGATTTACATTTGAACCAGAAATAATCTATTAATATATATTAATATGAATACTATTGGAATAAATACTAAAACTTTCTCTTAGCCAGTACTTAGCCAATTATCTGTCCACCAAGTCCCGGGTTTGCAGTATCCAACACTTATGTCCCCTGTTCCTTCATATACATATTGCAGCCAAAGAACTTCCATGATCTGCAATTTATGATTTTACTAGTGAGAACTCACTAGGGGTTCAAAAAGATTGGCATTAATAAACGAAAAGTAGATTTTCTACTATGAGATACTTAGCCCTTTTCCCCTTTTCTTCTTCCCATTGATTATCGCTTTCTCGTTATATACTTAGTCACCTTTCTATGATCATGGGTTACAAGGTAGGCGGGCTGACATATCCTCATCTCCATCTATATACTCACATGACGAATCCGACCAACTGTTGTTCCTTTCCATACTTACCCAATTTTATGGCCGCGGTTTTCAGGTTGGCGCTAACGAACTCAGCTGCTTCTTGTTCTGTGATATACATCTTGCACTCAAAACCTCTGTGATCTAAAATTCCACCATGGACTCCTCGAACTCACAATCTTAACTCTACTAGGGTTCACAAATGTCTCAAAGTATATGTCGTTGTCTTCCATCCCAACTAACTTTGTGTCCTTCCTAATATACATTAAATATTCTCTTACTAGTGACAAATGACCACACTGGTACAAAATAATTGGCACCCGGACCTTCGCCATATAAAAATTGACTACCAGAATCCGACATCGTCCCCTCTTCCATGTTACACATTATGCATTCAAATGTTCTGAGCTATAGAATTTGACCGTCGATGCCTCACATCTTCTGGGGAGACCTTGTCACCCTATTTTGGATCCTCGCGTTGGCGGGTTCACGAAATCTCCAACTCCTAGTCACTATTTCCTGTTCCGCCCATCCTCGTACTTTTTTCCAAATATGCAACACCAAAGGTTTAATACTAAAACGCCATCATGAAACAACCGTAAAGATCGTCATTAATAAGAAAAAGTCTCGAGGACTAACCATCCCTATAGAAATTGTCCAAAAACATGCAAAGAAGATCTTTCCAGGTAATGGAAAAGCTATTACAAATTTCAATATATTAGCAAAAACAAGTCCAGGCCAGCATTTCCTTGTTCCATACTTGGATACTTTTTCGATTGCGGGTTCCTGGATTGACAGCCTCAAAATTGTGTTTCGAATCTTCCGTGAGTTGCAAACAATGCTCGGAGTTTTGAAATATACAATTTGTCCGTTGGAATTCCCTTTCACGAGCCCCGTCATCCACCGTTTTTTTCCTTTCTATTGCTTATGGATTTCAACGAAATTTGTGAACCGAACAAGATCTTGCAAATTGGAAGATGATTTACAGTTGGACCAGAAATAATCTTTTAATATATATTAATATGAATACTATTGGAATAAATATAAACACTTTCTCTTTTAATTTTTCCTCTTTTATCCCCCTCTATTATCCCTTTGTGGTTCTATATTTAGCTGAATCTATATGATCACTGTTACACATAAAAAAATACTCATTTTGATAGTGTCACACGTGTTGTCATTACAAGGGTCGCAAGTGTCGCACTTTGCCCACAAGTGTTGCAAGTGTTAAAGAAAGCATATTGTCATGATGCCTATGTCGTGCCTATAACGACATGAGAAAGACACTTGAAACACCTCAAACATTTGATTTGGAAGAGGAGAAATGAGTCAACAGGCTCATGAACCTTTTGCCATCTGAAAACACTAAAAAAACTAAGCTTTTGAAGGAGAGCGCTCCTTTATACCTCTTTTGGGAGAGCTGGCGCTCCCCCTTACACTGTCTGGGAGCGTTATAAAGCTCCTTTGGCCCTTTTGAGGGAGTGTTGGTGTCTTTAGGAGCGTTGGCACCCCCCTTAAGCCTACTGGGGAGCGTTGTAGCGCTCTGATGTCCCTTTTGAGGGAGCGCTACCTATTTTGGGCAGCAGTTGAGTTGTTGAGATGGATGGGGGGAGGATCTTTTCATTCTTAGAAGGCAGTTGAGTTCGAATCCCTAGTCCAGCCATGATCTTAGGGAAGATCCTCAACTAAAGGAGGAAAATCATCAAATTATCCAAGGATATCTCAAGTGGTTAAAGCCTCTCCAAGGCTATATAAGCAAGCTTTCTAATGGTGAAAGAGGAATGAAAAGGGAGAATCACACCAAACTTATGATCTTATGAGTGGTGTTGGAACAGAGATAATTTGGGAGAAAGAGACCTATGATCTCATAGGGAGAAATTGGTGAAGCTATCATCATTTGGATCGTGGATCTTTTAAGCAAGGGTTAGACAAGGAGGACTTGGCGAAACTGCTACAATCCATCTACGACTGTAAGTAATGTTTTGTCCTCATTAATATAATTTGCTTGGCCTGTTTCTTTCTAATTCGTTTTCAATCTCACATGAATTTGTCTCTTTAGTAGATAGATCTATTTTTCACTAATCTTGATAGAGTAGGAAGTGGTCATACTTTGTTTGTCTACAGGGCTTTTCGAAGAGCGAAAGATTGGAGCTCAACTCAGAGCGTGCAGGGAAAAACACCGGTAAAAGGTACTTCTTTTCTCCTTCCTCCTCACACACTAGTCCACCTAGATCTAAAAGGAAGTTAGTGACCATGATAAACACTTTATGTCTTAGAGTTAAGAGTCTAACTCTTTGAGGAGATCTACCTGTCTGCAGGGAGATTTTCCTTCAACGGAAACTGGCGACTCCACTGGGGAGAATCGAATCAAAACTTTTGGTTTTGATTTTTCCTCATAGACCTTGTCTTAACATTTGATTTTTCTTAGGCCTTTTTCACCCCTTCATATCTGATTTCATTTTTTGATTGACTCTTTACCCCATCACACTCAGCTTACCTGTGAAAATTTGATCAAAATTTTGGGTTTTTGGACACTTTTGTGAGTTTTTTGAGCCTGGCGCCCCCTTGCCCATTTTAGAAGAGCACCAACACTCCCTGGAAGTGTTAGACAGAACTTTATAATGCTCTAGTGGCCCTTATACCAGAGCGCCAGCCCCTTTTTGCCCAAAATATCTTCAAAAAATCCATTTTTTGGAGGTCCAGACCATGTTTCTTCACTTGTTGAGATGCCTTGTGATTCAATGCTTCTTCTTTTGACTTTTGACATGCTTCCTCCTGAGAAGTAAACACCTTATTGTTCATATTTTATGCTCTTCTCCCTTATTTTTTGAGTTTTTTTTGTTGAGAGCTTGAAATCAACCCATTGTTTTTTCTCTCCTATCCGACTGAGCGAGAACTCTAGTGAAGGACACTAGAAGTCTGTAACTCTTCTCATTTGGTTCGTTGAGGTCATATGATCCAATCTCTTTCTCCTTCCTTCTGCATTTTTTTATTTTCTTTCTCTTGTTTGATTGCAAAAGGGTGTGTTGTTTGTGTGAAATTTGTGTTTTCTTGTCTAAATCTCCTTGATCTGAAAGGGTAGTTGGCAGGACAAGTTTTTCATTGAATTGATTATCATTCGCATGAAAATGACAAAAGTACATCTTAATGATTAGTTTGCATATTAGTTTGCATTTCTCAAATGTTGTAGCATCGTGTTGGATTTGATTGAGAACAAAATTGATTGAGGGAATTCCTTATCAAGTGTTTGATAGTGAAAACGACTCTTCCTCTTTCCCTTAAATAGGTATTCATTGAAAAGAAATGATTTCTTATCATATTTCATGCATATTTTTGGGAA
>ML777109.1:86796-110147 GCA_009831015.1 Picea engelmannii
GACTGGGTTACCTCCCTAAGTGGTTGCTATATGCAGACAGTATTGCCCCCGCCGCATGTCAATTATGTGGCGTTGTCTCCCATGACCTCAACTTCTGATGATTTGGATCCGGTAGCTGACATGGTGATCTCTTCGATAGGGTTATTGGAGCTTCATCTCATGAGGAAGCATGTCGAAAGTCAAAAGAAGAAGCACTGAATCACAAGGCAGCTCATCAAGTGAAGAAATAGGGTCTGGACCTCCAAAAAATGGAATTTTTGAAGAGATTTTGGGAAAAAAGGGGTTGGCGCTCTGGTATAATGGATACCAGAGAGTTATAAAGCTCTATCTAACACTTCCAAGGGGTGTTGGCACTCTGCTAACATGGGCAGGGGGGCGCCAGGCTAAAAAAACTCACAAAAGTGTCCAAAAACCCAAAATTTTGATCAAATTTTCATAGGTAAGTTGAGTGTGATGGGGTAAAGAGTCAATCAACAAATGAAATCATATATGAAGGGGTGAACAAGGCCTAAGAACAATCAAATGTTAATACAAGGTCTATGAGGAAAAATCAAAACCAAAAGTTTTGATTCGATTCTCCCCAGTGGAGTCGCCAGTTTTTGTTGAAGGAAAATCTCCCTGCAGACAGGTAGATCTCCTCAAAGAGCTAGACTCTTAAATCTAAGATAGAAAGTGCTTATCATGGTCACTGACTTCCGTTTAGATCTAGGTGGACTAGTGTGTGAGGAGGAAGGAGAAAAGAAGTACCTTTTACCGGTGTTTGTCCTTGTACGCTCCGAGTTGAGCTCCAATCTTTCGCTCTTCGATAAGCCCTGTAGACAAACAAAGTACGACCACTTCCTACTCTATCAGGATTGTGTAAAATAGATCTATCTACTAAAGAGACAAATTCATGTGAGATTGAACATGAATTAGAAAGAAACAGGCCAAGCAAATTATATTAATGAGGACAAAACATTACTTACAGTCGTAGATGGATTGTAGTAGTTTCGCCAAGTCCTCCTTGTCTAACCCTTGCTCAAAATATCCACGATCCGAATGATGATAGCTTCACCAATTTCTCCCTATGAGATCATAGGTCTCTTGCTCCCAAATTATCTCTTTTCTAGCACCACTCATAAGATCATAAGTTTGGTGTGATTCTCCCTTTTCAATCCTCTTTCACCATTAGAAAGCTTGCTTATATAGCCTTGGAGAGGCTTTAACCACTTGAGATATCCTTGGGGAAGTTGAGGATTTGCGTCCTTCAGTTGAGGATCTTCCCTAAGATCATGGCTGGACTAGGGATTTGAACTCAATTGCCTTCTAAGAATGAAAAGATCCTTCCCCCATTCATCTCAACAACTCAACTACTGCCCAGAATAGGTAGCACTCCCTCAAGAGGGCCATCAAAGTGCTACAACGCTCCCCAATAGTCTTAAGGGGGGCGCCAGTGCTCCTAAAGACACCAACGCTCCCTCAAAAGGGCCAAAGGAGCTTTATAACGCTCCCAGATAGTGTAAGGGGGAGCGCCAGTGTCCCAGAAGAGGTATAGGGGAGCTCTCTCCTTCAAAAGCTCAGTTTGTTGAGTGTTTTTAGATGGCAAAAGGTTCATGAGCCTGCTGAGTTATTTATCCTCTTCCAAATCATATGTTTGAGGTGTTTCAAGTGTCTTTCTCATGTCGTTATAGGCACGACATAGGAATCATGACAGTATGCTTTCTTTAACACTTGCGACAGTTGTGGGCAAAGTGCGACACTTGTGACCCTTGTAATGATGACACGTGCGACACTATCAAAGTGAGTATTTTTTATGTGTAACAATCACGGCCTCTTGTATTCACAAATTGGCAGCTCTTTATCTATATCTTCACACTGTGAGCTCGATCGACCACGGTCCCTTTCAATACTTAGCCAATTATCTGACCACCGGGTCCTGGGTTTGTGGTATCCAACACTTATGTCCCCTGTTCTGTCATATACATCTTGCACCCAAAGAAATTCTATGATCTACAATTTATGCTTTTACTAGTGAGAACTCACCAGGGGTTTGAAAAGATTGGCATTAATAAACAAGCAGTATATTTTCTTCTGTGAGATGCTTAGCCATTTTCCCCTTTTCTTCTTCCCGTGTATTATCGCTTTCTAGTTATATACTTAGTCTCCTTTCTATGATCATGGGTTCCATCGTTGACAGGATGACATATTGTCATCTCCATCTATATCCTCACATGACGAATCCGACCGACCGTTGTTCCTTTCCATACTTAGCCAATTTTATGGCCACGGTTGTCGGGTTGGTGCTTTCGAACTCTGCTGCTTCTTGTTCCATGATATACATCTTGCAATTAAAACTTTCGTGATATACAATTCCACCGCAGACTCCTTAGCCCTTTTTCCCTTTTCTTCTTCCCATGTATTATCGCTTTCTGGTTATATACCTAGTCGACTTTCTATGATCACGGGTTACAACATTGGAGGGATGACATATCTTCATCTCCATCTATATTCTCACATGACGAATCTGACCGACCATTGTTCCTTTCCATACATAGCCAATTTTATGTCCATGGTTTCCAGGTTGGCACTTTCAAACTCTGTCTCTTCTTGTTCTGTGATATACATCTTGCACTCAAAACTTCTGTGATCTACAATTCCACCGCGGACTCCTCGAACTCGCAAGCTTCACTCTACCATTGTTCACAAATGTTTCAAAATATTTGCCATTGCCTTCCATCCCCACTAACTTCCCATCCTTCCTAATATACATTAATTATGCTCTTACTAGTGACAATTGAACACACTGGTATGAAACAATTGGCACCCGGTCCTCCACCATATACAAATTGACTACCGGATTTCAACATCGTCCCCTGTTCCGTGTTATGGATTATGCATTCAAATATTCTGAGCAATACAATTTTACTTTTGGGCCCTCACGTCTTCTGGGGAGACCTTGTCACCCTATTTTGGATCCAATTCCTAGTCACTGTTTCATGTTCCAACCATCCTCATACTTCTTTCCAAATATGCAACACCAAAGGTTTAATACTAAAACTCCATCATGCAACAATCATAAGGATCGTCATTAATGAGCAAAAGTCTTGAGGACTAACCATCCCTATAGAACTTGTCTAGAAACATGCAAAGAAGATCTTGCCAGGTAATGGCAAAGCTATTACAAATTTCAATATATTAGCGAAAATGGGTCTGGGCCAGCGTTTCCCTATTCCATACTTGGACACTTTTTCAACTGTGGGTTTGTGGATTGACGGCCTCAATATTGTGTTTGGAATCTTCTGCAACTTGCAAACAATGCCCAGAGTTCCACGATATACAATTTGTCCACTAGAATGCCTCGTCACAAGCCCAACCGTCTGTTGTTCCTTTCAATACTTATCCCTAAGTTTTTTGTATCTCCATGGCATTGTACATTTATTGTGCATCAAGTCCTCCCTTTTGGTTCCCTGTTTCATAGTTAGAGACACTTTTTCGATTGTGGGTTCCTGGACTAGCGGGCTCAAGATTGTGTTTCCAATGTTCCATGACTAGTAAATAGTACCCAGAGTTCCATGATATACAGTTTGTCTATAGGAATGCATCATTGTGCCCTCTTCCATGTTACACATTCTGCAGTCAACACTCCTGAGAGATACAATTTGAACCTTGGGATCTCACCTCTGCTGGTTGTATCTAGTAGCCCTATTTCGAAGCGTCACCAACCGCTTTCAATAATTAGCCATTCCTTACTTGTTGTTCCATGTCCCTACCACCTTCCTACTTCTCTTTGTAAATTTCGTATACAAATTGACTGTCGGACTCCCATATCATCCCCTCTTTTGTGGTACACATTTTGCATTCAAGTTCAGAGACATACAATTTTACCCTTGGGAAGTCACGTCTCTTGGGGAACCATTGTCACCCTAATTATGAAGCCCATCTGACGGCTTTCCATACTTGCCCATTTCATGGAATCTCTTTCACGGTTCCTCGGGTTGGCGGGTTCACGAAATCTCCAATTCTCAGGCACTATTTACTATGCCCAAATTATCTTCTCTTATTTTCTCTTTTCTGCCCAGAGACATGCAGAAAAGATCTTGCCACGCAATGTGATATATATTACAAGTTTCAATATATTAGCGAAAACGAGTCTGCCCAGTTGTTTCTCTATTTCATACTTGAGCCACTTTTTCCATTGCGAGTTCTCGGATAGGCGGGCTCACGTTTGCACCTCCATTGTTATGTGTCCTACAAACATTACCCAGACTCCTGCGATATACAAATTTCCCTCTGGATTGTCCTATCATACCCTCTTCAATGTTATGTGTATTGCACTCAAAAAGTTTCGAGAAATACAATTTGACCCTCGCACCCTCACCTCCAACAATTTTACCTTGTAACCCTATTTTGAAGCCCGCCCGACCGCTTTCGATAATTAGACACTTCTTAACTTCTCTTTCCCGTCCCCATCCCCACGACCTTCGTACTTTTTTCTTAATATGAAATTAGTAACCTTTTATGCTAACAACTCACCATGCAGGAACTGTCAACATTGTCATTAATGAGCGAAATGCTCGAGGAGATATCCCATTAATATGCATTAAACCAAGATCTGTGGAGAGTTTTATTGTCCCTTTCGATTGTTCATCTCAAACACGGGTCGTCGCATTGGCCCGTTCAAGAAATATCCAATACTTAATCACTCATTGTCGTATCCACCATGTTTGCACTTCTATGTGTGAAATTACTAGTCTTTAATGTTAAATACACATCATGCAACATCCATTGAAATTGTCATTAATGAGGGAAAGTCTCAAGGAGATCTCCCATTCACACACATTGGACCAATATTTGTGCAGCGTTATATTATCCCTTCCAACTCTTCATTTCAATCATCGTCTGGAGCAAACAAACGTTCTTGTAAACTTATGGCAGTAGATCAACAACAGTTTTGTGGAGATACAGTGAATATCTTCAGATGTCAGGACCAGAATTTCTAGTGGTCTAGGGCATACTCTAACTATTCATCCTGTTCCGCCCAGAACGAAGTGATTTGGACCTCTAGAATCGATCGTGGAGGCTACATCCCTGATGTTTTTGACTTTAAGGAGGTGGTCTCTTGGTGTGCCAAAAAATATATTTCAAGCAAAAGAATTATTCCACAACACGACCATTCTCATGTTTCTTTGTCACCTCAGGTCTTCCACAAGATGTTAAAATTGTCAGAGCCAACATTGACCTTCAAAGGACAAGACTACAAGAAGTTCCTAAAAAAACATCATAATGGGTTGGACATATTAGCCGAGTTCCTCAAAGACCTGACAATAGTTCCTAAAGATATCACAAAGTTGAAGGTAAGTTCCTTTAGAAATCCATTACGGGAAATTGCTTGGTTGTTTACAAGAATAACGGGACAGGAATCCATGACAGGAATTTCTCGTATAGTTATTTATATTTTGTACTTCACAGTCAAGGAACAATTCATTTTCGATTGGGGGAAGCTAATTTCCATTTAAATCTGTTCCCAGCTGTCACGATTCAAAGAATCGAATACATTTTATATGTCATCCTACTTTATTTTCACAATAGTGCCTTGTTGTCTGTTTCCAAAACTGTTTCTTTCCAAGAAAATAAGTTGTGAATTTGACCAAGTAACATTCTGGTACCAGGCCTTGTGGAGGCACAAGGCCTCCTGTTGTTTTTATGAATTTTTTAATGACTTTGTCTCGGTTTTAAAAGATTTATTGTTAGGGAAGGATGCTCCCCGGATGTCTGTCCAGGCAACCAAGTTTTTGAATAGGAAGGGGACACTTGAACAAAAGGAAAATCATAGTGTACTAATGGTCTTTGGCTCTAAGGAAAATCCTTCTTTCCTTCCATGCCACATCACAGACAAGATGTTTGTTATAGAAATAACAAGGCAATACAACCACTGGTTGCATTTTTTCCATGACAAGAAAAAAAAACAATTCATTCCTCTGCCCTAGAAAGTCGGGGACTTTGTGTGTAGAAATGTCAACAAGATTGAGGAATTCGCAGGCCATTTCAAGAACTTGAACCTAACATATGCTGAAAGGATAAAAGGGTTCAACCCTAATGGGATTTTTCGAGAACATTTACTAGCAGTTGGCTTTAGAAACTCTTTTATCCATAGACGCCTGACCGAAGACAGAGACAATGACGACAACACTCTTCTTCTGGCGATTGTGATGTAGAGACATTGCAAAGCGTGACTGAATTGTACAGACAACAGGAAAAAGTATCCTGTGAGAAGAGTTTCCAGTCCCCCACCAGCACTCCCAAGAGCACGACATCATGAAGCATTGCTTCAATGACCCACCCCAGTAAGAAAGAAACCCAAAAATCTTCAAACGGAGGAGGAGATAAGAACCCTCCCTGCACAAAAATTGATAGTTCTCACAAAGTTCCCCTAACGAAGAAGATAAAAAACATTGTAGGGCAGGCGGACGAACCCAAAATTGAAAGTGAACAGATGCAACTTGAAATTGCAACTGAGCACATGCACAAATCTAGTTTCGCAATGGAAATAGTTGAGATCGACATTTTTTACGAAGATGAATCCTTCATATTCCAGAGCGTTGTTTTTGACAACCAAACTAAAAATATGGTCATTGAAAAGAGAGATGTAACAAATAAGAAAGGAAAATCTCATACAGAGATTAACTTTAGGAAGATGCGATTGTCCCAAATCTCCCTATTTCACCGTGTAACAGCTAATTATCTTGATGATTCCATTGGAGGAATTGAAGCAGAGAATTCCAGACTGAAAGACTGTGTCAAGGAATTAGAGGAGGCTTTCATTGCTACCCCAGATTTTGCCAATCCTTTAGAAAAACCATGCTTGCTACCCATGCATCCAAGTTAAAAGTATCCTCCAGTATCATCGCATCGTGTAGATCCCTTGTAGAGAATAACATCAAGAAAAGAATGCAACTAGTTACTGAAGCCTAGGAAACATCACAAAATATAGCTTCCTTTCGAAAGAGGGAAAATGATTTGCACGAACATTTGCAGACGAATTTAAAAAATGATCAACATTTATATGAACAGATGTTGACCCCTTTTCCAACCATGCCATCAACAACTCAGATCTGAAAAGAAGACAAGAGGATCTCCCCTCCCCAAAGCGGATCAAAAAATTAAAATCATGTTGGAAAAAGAAAGTTAAGAACCTGCAGCTCATTGTCGAATCTTGTGAACAAGCCATATCAGAAAAAGAAGAATTATTCAGAAACCTGACCCAAATAGACTTAGCCGGAAGTACCAACGAGGTTCAAGACCCAAAATTGGTCCTCAAATCCTTGTCAATGACCAAATAAGCCTTCAATGAACAACTTGATATTTTAAAGGGGTTGTCTTTAGAAACATTTTATGGCATCCTTGAATATTATGTAGATGAGCTCGAGAACTAGCTACTGGACTATGCAACACACAATGAAGAAATTGAACAGGCTCTGCATAGTATTTCTATGGATCTAAGGAAATTAGAAAATGATATTTTCGACATAGAAATCCAAGATGAAATCAGCGTGGCCCCCATGAGAAGCTACATTGAAGAATGGTTCCAACGGAGACTGTACAACCTCATAGAGGAAGGGAAACAATCGGTTGGCACGATTCTAGAAACCGTCGACAAAAGAAACAAAAACACATCGGCTTCATAGTAAGTCTATACTGATTTCATATTGTTTTCTTTATCAATCCAGTTATTCTACCTCTTTAAATAGAAATCTCTAACCAAAGGCTCATAACTTCCAATTTCTTCTTTTCAGGTCTTCCTCTCTACCATCACGCACTTCTTCTTTCTACATTCCTAATTCTTGTACCTATTTCTTTTTATGGTCTGTGGGAGCCCCAATCCTAGTCTATATGACAAATGCATTTAAATTTCCAGAAATATGGAACAAATTCCATAAATATGTAACATACATTATTAATTTTTGATAAATTTCAAAGAAAACTATGTTGGATGTCAGGAAATTGACAGATTCCATAAATATGTAAAAAATTTCAAAGAAAACTACGTTGGATGTCAGAAAATTGTGTTTATTATATTTGAATTTTTAATGTGTGTGTTTCCTCCTTTTTTCCAGGAACCGGGGGTGGGGCAAATATAAGAGAAATGTAAATTTATTAATATTTGATAAATTTCAAAGAAAACTATGATGGGTCTATTATATTTGAATCCAGTGGCCAAATTCATCCTTTGCATGGATACCACATGTACTTCAACGTGCATTTATTCCCATTCCAACCTGGCAGGGACTACGCTGCCATGCAACACTTGTTCTTATTAGATGAGAAAATGGATATTGACAAAAGTTGCAATTGACATAAATGTAGATCTTAGTCTAAAAGTACTATTATTAAAAGTTTACCTTATCTCCCTTCATTGTGTGTATGATAATATAACCTTGTTGCAAATATTATTATGCACCTTGATTTTACTTGCTATTGAATAAAATAATTTTATTATCATTATTGTGAAGTATTTATTCTAGATGAATGGTAGATGATTAAATTAAATGTCACCCCATGATTAATCTAATATTGTTTCTTTTTAATTGACTATTTATGTGGTTTAAAATGGTATGTTACACAATTGCACTTGAGTATTGCTTAAATGATTGATTAAGCATGGTAGATTATTCTTTTATGCCTTGAAGAAATTATAGTTAAGTATGGTTTTTTATTCTAGTCTTGTACTTCAGAATAGGATTGGAGTTATGGGAATTAAATATCTCCTTGTTCCTCAGAACAATCACCATTCCTGAGACCTTAAATGGTGAAAATCAATGGGATGAATCCCGGAATTGAGCGTTGATTATGTGTCTTGGAGGTCCTAACCTTGTAGGGTAGGTTGGGTGGTTAGAAAGATTTTATTATCTTTATTGATGTATGTTATTTTAGTGTAACACTTGTCCTAACTGATGTTTAATTTTAAAAAAAAATCACTACTGTACTCACATACATTTATATCTTAACAGAGGGTATGTTACATGTTCGTTCATGACCATCTCTTATTCAAGTTTGAACTCCATTACATGGTTCCACCTATTTCCCCTTCTATCCCTTAATGCTCCCTCCCATCATCCATTTTGTCCATAATATGAATGAGGTTTATTTTTCTAAACTTTAATTTTGTATATTCAAAACTTATACTATTGCAAAACCTTTTGAAAAAACTTGAAACTTCTTTAAAACAATATGGACAACATCATTGGATGCATATCCTCATATTGTTCATTCTTCTCCATGCAATAAATCTCGCATACTATGTCCCTATAATTCTTATTTTAGTTATGATTGCAAATAACTTCATAGCCATGTCTTCTCTACCATCCTTTCCCACCCCCATAAATTTGTGGTGGTCTAAAATATTATTCATTGACTTCTTAGGGAAAAGTAACAATAATATTAGTCTTTTGGAAGTTAACTTCTAGTCCATGTGGAGATAACCAACTGCATGAGTAGAGTTTGCTGAAGTGTTTCTGGGACTAATTTGCGTCGACCTGTGACTAATACTTAACTCTCTGTCTATGCTTGAGATTTCAGAAGCCAAGTGCACTCTGTATTGACCCCATTAGCTACCATTTGTACCTGCGAAATAGCTTTGCTGGAATGGTTGTCAGCCCATCGGGGATGAGGGGAGACGTGGAGGCGAGCATCCAATCGGGAGGCGGGATGAATGGACGCGAGGGTAGATGACATGTGAAGACAGATATCAAAGTGAGAGGATGTGTGAATACGGTGGAGGTATCGAGAGTATGGATATGGCGACATGTAGTGAGGGATACAGGAGGCGTGTAGGGAGAGGAGGAATAGATAGGTTGGGAAGTGAGTGGAGAACAGGTGGTGAAAGGCGAGAGGGGGCGGTATTGAAAAATAACCTGGGAGGAACNGGGGGGGGGTCCGATTTCTTGAGGAGACGCCACGTTAGGTAGGGCCCGTGATGGGAAAAATACTTGCTCAGACCCCCCCCACTGTTAAAGGTAGAATGGTAGGGGAGTCTGAGTTGCGACAAGGACCGTTGATCTGGAGAGGTGGACCACTATCGATGGAGATCAGCGTGGTGGTTAACGGAGGACAAGTGTCAAGCGGTGAGAGGAGCGAGAGTAGTGAGTGGGATGAGAGGAGGTGACGTGAAGGTGACGCGATGATATGATGTCATTCAAGAACGTGATTACAAGAGCTATTGAGGGTGGTTTGGATACAGACCACATTTGGGCCCGCAATCCACCACAAGCTGCCACGTATCCTTCCAAATATACCATGGTTCAAATTGCGGGACCGATTAGGAAAATTAATGCTCGAGCAATTTATGTCCCTGCAAGGAAGTGTGATCGTCGATCTGATGATGATCTGTAATTCGGGTGATATTTACCTGCTGCAAGGATCGATGGTTCTTGTTGACCTAGGATCAATGGTCCAGATTCACTTCGGACTTTTAGGCTTCGGGTGTTTCTAATGTGAAACATGAAAAATATCTCGGAGAAAAATATTTTAAGTGAATGATCTGTCGCCACGTGTTGTGACCAATGAACGATCCATATTTTCTTCAGATATCCAGGTTTTGGGAGTTTCAAATGTGAAACATGAAAAATCTCCCAGAGAAAAATCTCTGAAGTGACGTGGTGGCCTGACGTCATATGATCTCACGGATGTTGATGTGTCATGGAAAGAAGGGTGACACGTGTCACATGGAAATGGATGAATGTCACAACCAAATGACCTGGAATGAGTGCCACATGTCATGACCGATGAGTGTGCCACGTGTCATGACTGATGTGTGCACCACATGCTTCGGCACTTCGGGCTTCAGGAGTTTATGAATGTGAAGCATGAAAATCTCCTGGAGGAAGATACCTAAAGTGAATGATCTGCTGCCATGTGTCCCCTCTGATGGATGGTCTAAATTTACTTCGGGACTTCGGGTCTTTGGCTCTTTGGGACTTTCGAATGTGAAACATGAAAATATCCCGGAGGAAAATCCCCGAAGTGAATGATCTATTGTCGCTTGTCGTGACTGGTGAACGGTCCAGACTTTCTTCGAAAATCCAGGCTTCGAGAGTTCGGGAGTTTATGAATGTTATGCACGAAAACTCCCGAAGGAAAATCATCGAAGTGACGTGTCGGGTTCTCGGGACTTCGAATATTTGGCTCTTCGGAGGCTTCGGGTCTTCAGGAACTTAGTACTTCGAACTTGATATTAAAACTCGCATGATTCTGGAACCTGAATGGATGAGAGTCGTTGATCTATTTGACCTGATGGATCTCCGTCGTCGAAAATTAACATGTCTATTCCTATAGTCTGAGCCCAATATTTTGTTGCTCTGGATTGTTGCATCGTGTGCACGGGCATTTCCTATGCATAGAAAAGGCTTGGTAGACCTGCGATGATCTCAATCAATGTTGCACGTAATAACAAGTATTCTGAAACAAATATGACATGTATTTTATCCTTCCAGAAAAACAGAAATGCGCGAAGACTCAAAAATGAATAAGGGCCAAGACACTCAGTAGTGGGAAATTGACTTAAACAACCAGAAAAAGGAAAAATTGATGAAGGCATAGAAAAAAGAGAGGAGAGGCAGGTGATGCGGACCTAGTTTACAACAATTACCTTCATCCTATACTTATCTAGGCATATATTCAATGAATTGATAATCAATATGGTTTCTCTTATCAAAGTTGAATCAACTACAATTATGTTTCTTTAGCCCTTTTAGAAAGACAATGCTCTCATATTTAGTTTCAATATGTTTGGTCCACTATTAACCTTCCACGAGGTTGTATTGTTGAATTTATTATATGGTGTGAGATTTGACGTATTGGACTTAGATAAATATAATGGTTGCATGTTGATAGATTCATCATTTTCATGCTCTCTAAACTCATTAAATCTAAGAGATCAATCCCTCGTTCTATTATTTTTTACAAAGTTTAGGGTTTACCCTCCCATCATTATGGAATTACTTTACATTATTACCATCCTTCACCATCTTCATGCCTATCTAATTTTGATGACGATAAATATGTGTATCCTTTTCTTATGATTTAGTATTCCATGCATTTGGCCAAGCATGACTATTGAAAATCTTATTATGTTGAGGTTGCAACTCTTCTACACTCTTCCAACCTTGAAACATTTTCAACCTTCCACCATCCAAAATATGTATTATTAATCCTATAGTATCTAAAAGATATATCCATAAAGAAGTTATGAAGGAGGGTTGGAGATCACAAGTAACATATACTTGGATTTCACTAGGTAGCTGCAATTTTCTCCAAAAAATCATCATTATTACTTTATCTATCTCTATATAAAGAATGACTATATCATCACTTTGAGATATCCTAGGGGTTTTCTCTCTCATTCCCTTTTTTCTCATCTTTGGTAGTTAAGGTGTATTCTCACTATCTAAGGATGGAGACTTACTATCACAAACCTCACGACTAGTGTATATGTAAGCTATGTAACAAGGAGCTTGAACTAAAAAAAAAATAAAAAATCTTGTTATACCTATTACAATGTTTATGGTAGATATTACATCCTAGTTAAAAATCCTCACACTTTTAGATCTTGGATTCATTATAAATCATGTAGGTGCATTCCCATGTTCATTAGAGAGTTCATTCATAATTCGATCTGCATTCCAAATAAATTGTGATTGAAAGAAACAAGATGATAAGGATTATAGATTTTAATCCTTTCACACCTAGCTAATTAGGGAAAGGAAAAATTACTTGATGAAGGGAATCTTAGCAATAAGCAGTAGGCCATTTCATTAAAACAAACTTAAGACAAAATTGTAAAGAAAGAGATCCCATTTCCAATTAGGAAAGAATTCATGGAGGAGACTATGATATGGATCAAGAAGATCATGTTGACAAAAGAAAGCATGGAATTAATAGTCAATAGTAGTCTAGAAAACTAAAAAACAAGAAGACTTGTTGGAAGAAGACTAGTGACCTTGAGGAGAAGGTTAAGAGTCTTGAAGGAAATCATTGATGATTCTCTCAAGAAAGTAAACATGATAAACAAATATTTTCTATTAGTTATTCTCAGTCATTTCATGCTCATACTTCTAAAAAAGAATGGATAATGGACTATGGTTGTTCACGCCATATGGCTAAGGATGCTTCTTTATTTTCATCCCTGACTAAGGATAAGGAAGAAAAACAATGTTGCATATGATTATGCACTAATTGTTATTAGTAATGGTAGAGTTTATTATGAAAATGGTGTGATGATTGACATTTACCATGTTACTCCCTAACCGAAGTGAAAACCTATTGTTTGTACCACAACTCACCCAAATTGGAAAAAACATTTAATTTTGGCTTGACAGGTTTTTTGTGAAGGATCTTAAAAATCAGTTTGGTATTGTTGTTGAGGGTGTTATTGACCCCAAGGAAAGATTATACAAGTTTTGTTATTTTAAAGTTTCAAAGAAGGAAACTGGTATATTTTCACTTGTGAGCATAACCAATAATAAAAGCAAGACTTGGAATGACAAACCCAAACATCTAAATTTCAAAAGTATGAATTTGATGGTTAGATTAAATATGGTTCATGGAATTTATAAGGTGTTTACTCATGAAGGTGTATGTGAGGGATGTGTTCTTAGGAAGCATCAACTAGAATATTTTGGAAACGAAAAGTCTTGGAGGGAAAAGACACAACTAGAGCTTGTGCACAGTGAAATTTATACAATGAATTGACCTTACCTAGTTGGTGAAAGGTATGTTATTGCCTTCATTGATTATTTTTCCAAGTTCACTCGGGTTTATTTCTTGAAGAAAAAGGATATAGTATTTGAGAAGTTCAAAGAATTTAGGAAATTAGTTGAAAATCAATATGGTCAACCTATAAAACGTGTGAGTCATGCTTTTGAAGGATACTCATCATAGAATGGTATTTCATGGAAAATATCAGTACCTTAAAATCCTTAGAAAAATGGTTTTGTTGAGAGTGAGATGGATATAAGTTTGTTTCATGCAAAGGGACTATCGACTTAATTGTGGGTGGAAGTTGTTGCTTTCTTAGTCTGAACAAGGTTTTGACCATAGAAATATGGGATGTGAATCCTCTTGAGAAATAGAGTATAAGGAAACATTTGATTGGGCATATTAGAGCCTTTGGATTCATAACTTGGGCTCATAGTCAAGATGACAAGTAGAATTAATTATATCCCAAGATCCATTACTCCATCATGGTAGGTTATCCTGAATAATCAAAATCCTATATATTATTTTCTCTAATCAAATGGGAAGTGATCCTTTGAAAATATGTTATCTTTGATGAGAAAATTTTAGGTGCTACTCTATTGACATCTTCTTCTAATATTTTGAGCCATAATTCAATTGAAATTTCATAGACTTCTAAATTGGCTAGCGCAAATTGACTAGTGGGATATTTGAAATAACTAGTACAAATTCTAAATCAATTATGGTTGTTGAATTGACACTGGCTTAATTTATAAAGATAAATTGATTAACTGTATGGTTGAATGTTTTCGTAATGAATACATTATTGTAACATCTCTTTCCTAGGATATTTTTTATCCTACGGGGTTAACAAAAACCATTGAGGTTGCTAGAAGTGATGCATGTAATGAAATTGATTCAAGGGAGACTCATAGTAAAAAATCAATAAGTCAACATTGTACTTATGGAATTTGTGTTGAATACTTGTGCCCCGGAAAACTATGAAAAAATGCATGCAATAAACCAAATAGGAGAGATATAGCAATGATTGAAGAATATAATTCCCATCCGAAGAATAATATTAGGAATTGGTTCATTGTCCCCAAGGAAAGAATGTGGTGAAATATGAATGGTTTTATAAGACCAAGTTCAATTTGGATGGTTTTTTTAAGAGAAACAAGGATTAATTGGCAGTAAAGAGTTTTTACCAACAACAAGGTATTGATTACACGGATACTTTTTTCCTATAGCTAAGATGAATTTTGTTCAAATTGTTTTTTCTCTTGTTGCTAGTTTTGGTTGGGAGGTACATGAAATGGATATGAAGAGTGATTTATTACATGGGATTCTCATTTAGGATATTTATATGGAGCAACTCCTAGGTTTTATATATACAAGATGACCATATTATATGTAGACTAAAGAAACCTATGTATGGTTTGAAATAGGAACCTAGGGCATGGTATGATAAGGTTGAGAAGTTGTTTCTTCGTCATAGTTTCAAGCATCATGAAGAAGATCATAATATTTATTTACTACATGTGAATGATGTGGTTATTGATTATGTTATATGTTGATGACTTGGTAATTACTAACAATAATGGTGATTTAGTCATTGGTTTAAAGGTGCCACTTAAGGATACATTTGAGATGATATACTATTTGCTTCATTTTTTTCTTGGCTACCAAATTATGTAGTTTGATGATGGTAACTTCATCTCTCGACCTAAGTATGTGTTGTATCTCTTGAAAGAGATTAAAATGGAAGACATAAGCCCTATTCTACTTCTAATCATTCTAGAGTTAAGGTAACTAAGGATTGTGATTATTTGAAGGTCAATGCTACTATGTCTATGAAAATTTCCATGGATACTATGTATCTGAATTTTTTTGGAAATGTTACTTATTTGACTCATAATAGACTTAATATTAGTTTTGTTAGTTTTTTCACCAAGTTCTTGAAAGATTTGAAGGAGAGCCAACTAAAAACTACAAAGAGGATTCTTTGATATGTTAAAGGCACGTATCAACTTGGCATTGAGTATGTCAACATAAATTCAAATTAGTTGGTATATATATATATACTATGTGTTATATTGTATAACAGATAGTAACTATGTGTTATATTATATAACACATAGTTATTATGGCTCTTTAGCATCTCCAGGTGTTTGGGAACATGCACTTCTTACTCTGGCCTGGACTCTGGGGCTGGGGTTGGGGCTGGGTTGGTTTACGGAGAAGACCCCTATACTTATTTTGAACTCAAAGCCAACTGGGGCCAGAGACAAATAATAGACCTCATATATGAGGGAGAAGGTGGGGGGGATAATAGAGAAAAATCTATTATTTCCCCCACCCCTCCCTCATATATATATATATATATATATATATAACATGATTACTAATTTGGATTTTGCATGTGGAATCCACCACACTGCATTGTGACAATTAGAGTGCAATACAAGTGGAACATAACCCTATTATGCATATTAAAGTGAGGCATGTTGAGATTCATGCACACTATCTCAGGTAAATGGTATAAATTTTAGAGTCCTACCCTATCCCCCTTAATTAGATATTTTATTAATGTATGAGGTCACCTTCTTTGAATAAGGCCCATTAAACAGTTAGTTAATAATCACTCATTGTAAAAGGGTCATGTTTATCAATAAGGCCCAAATTAGTTAGTCGACCCTCATTATAAGTGGGCACATAGGTAGTTAATATTCTATATGGATAGCTATATATTGAGTAGAAGGTTATATAATGTTTTGTCAAGAATTGTTATTGTAATTGGATATTTTCTCTAGGAGGTTTCCCCCTTGAAGAGGCATGTGAACATATCTCTCTATTTTTTATTAACGATAGATATTTATCAAGGTTTATCTATTTTCTCTTGTGTTCTTTGGTTTTGCACTACATTTTATGTGATTTCTATGAGGTTTTGGGGTTAAGTACATTACATGATGTCTCTTTCCTATTATATATAGATGATCAGATTGTTGATATCTTTACTAAGCCATTAACATAGTCAAATTTTGTTAAAATTTAGACTTTTCGTGGGGTTAAGGTAGCTATCGTTATGCGTGGGTGTTGAGATGATGCCACCTCTTGAATCCTCCAAGTTGTGTTTTAGGGGGATTATTGGAATGTGTAAATTGCTTATATGCTTTCATTGGCATGTTGTTGGATAGTGCATTAGAAGCACATTGATCCATCATAAGTTCTTTAACTAATGTGTGGAAATATTTGCAACTTAATCCTGTCACACTAGGGCTAACTGGTCACATGAAATGTGGATCTATCTAATAGGTTGGGGCCACCTTTAGTAATCAATGATCTAGGTGACCATTCAATATTTCTGTCTTCCCAAAAATGATCTTGAACCCTATTAGCTTTATAAAAAAAATTGGGTCCTAAACTTTTGACACATTTTTTCAAGCTCTAAACAACATTTTCTACGGTTGATCACATATTAGGCACAAAGCCTTCGACTTCCCCTAGTTTTGACCTCATATCCTACAAATATCATCGATATCTTTATAATGGTCTAAAGAGCACCCAAATGGAGTTTGTATGTGAAATTTATGTCTACGGGAAGTTAATGTAACAACTAGGCTCCTTGAGCTATACTCCTTTTGCCAGCTTAGCTCCTAGACTCTGGATTTTTAGATTTTATAGTTTTTTCCTCTTATGGATTTTGGAAATTATGATATAATGCAATTTCATCCTCTTGTTAGGGGAAGTTTAATGATCATATCCATTACATCTCTTCTCTTGGATAAGATACCACCATTATAGCTAGTTTATATTGATATGTATATTGTAGTGTTTTTCATTGCTTAATTCATTAATATAATTTGGTTTTCATTGTAATACTCTACTTTCAATACTTTTATTGTGTTATATCTACATTTTTATGCTCTTTCAATTGATTCTCAATCCAATGCATATCAATGTTATCAAAGGAATCTACTCTCTCTTATGGTTTTGTGCATGCCCTCGATAAGGTTAGGGCACAAGGAGTTGTGCCTCAAAATAACTAATCTTGGTGAATATTTCCCTAGCCAATCTAAAAAACCACCCATGGTGAAGAAACAAAGTAGGAGATATTATCAAGTTGTTTCTCCATGAATCCCTAGGGTGACAAAATATATTGAGATGATGGAACATTTCACCCAAATCCTTCAACAATTCTCAATAGGATGAAGGCTCCTTCAACAAGTAGTCATTTTAGATGAAAGAGACCCTTCAAGGTATAAGTTAATTTTCATATCCCTCTATTTGAAGGAAATATAGACACATAAGCTTTGGATAGATGGTTAAATATGTTATAGGGTTATTTTTCTATTCAAAACATTTTCAATAGTGAGAAGATCACTTTTGCACTTCTAAAGGCCCTTTCCCATGTGAAATATTGGTGGGATACTTATTGGATGCAACACACTAGAGATTTTGAACTATATGTGAAAGTACCCACTTAGATGGAATTTATCGATGCCCTCAAGGAGGAGTATTTACATGTTGGAAACTATGAATACCAACACATAAGATGGATGACTTTGCACAAGGTAAAGACCATATTGTGCTAGAGTACACAGATGCATTCCATACCCTATGTAAAAACCTGAGTATTTGAGACTCTAAGTAGCAATTGATTCTAAAATATCACAATAGTTTACACGGATACATCCAAACAAGAATAGAGTTTCTAGAAATATCTTAGCTAGGATTTCCTTACCATTATGTGGTCAGGATTGAGCAAGAATTTTGGTAGATTCAAGGGTAAGAAAAAGTTTGGTGATAGGAATCAACAAATATAAGAAGGGTAAAGGTGGCCTTGCCTCTCACAACAAAGAATATAGCAAAGGTAACCAAACCAAATACAACCATTCAAAGTGGCATGCAAAGAAGAAGAATAGGAAGACAAAGAAGGACACATGCAAGTGGTGTGACAACCATAAAATCCCTAACAACAATGATGAATTTTTCACTAGACAATAGTTATTGGTTGAGTTGAAATCCTTAAACTATGATTCAACCCAATGCCACAATTTTCCATGGATAGGGGAAAATATAGCATTGATGTGGAACACAATGTTACTATTGCAACCATAAAGGTCCAACTAGATAATCCTAAGGAATGTGAGCACCTCTTCCACTCACATATGCGGGTGAAGGGTAAATCCTTGCATTTCATTATTGACATTGGGAACTAGAAAAAACTAATCTTAGTGGAGGTAATCAAGAATATGAATATACCAATGATGATGCATCTTTGTTGAAAGATTAGGTTGGTTTTCAATGTTCATTGATGTCAACCCTTGAAGCAAGTCCGGTAGTGATTTCCAGTAGCCCTGAAGGTATGGTCATGGAACCCACAGTTCCTAGAGGAATAAAGACATGTAGGTCAGTATATTTGCAATAAATACTATCGTAGATGGATAGTACATGTTATGTCATTTATGGTGATATATGGTATGACACGTAGTTCCTCACAGTTGAGGAGATATGGCTTTGTGAAGTTGGAGGACCCTCAAAGAATCATCTAGAAGTTCCTAGAAGGTTAACAAAGAAGTCAATTATTATAGAATCCCCTAGAATGTCAACAGTAATTTTTTCTAGTCAAAGTGGTTGCAACAAGAAACTAATTATGGGTAAAGTGGTTGCAAAAATAAGTTAATTAAGGAAAGTAGTTGCAACAAAATTTTTATGATTTGACTAATTAAAGAAAAGTTAGTTGCAACAAGAAAGTGGGCTAGCTCTAGAATATGGAGAAGGGGTAAAATAGTTACAAGGTAGCCCCTGAAGGAAGGCACTTGGGAACTATAAATAAGAGATCAAGAGACTCCAATTAGCACCTATTGAGCACATTGAGTATTTATCTTGTGAAAGGTTATTAGAAGGTACTCATTGACATATCTGAGGTACTGCAAATCTAAGGCAGTGAAGGAAGAGCGACGAAAAAATATCATGATTGTAGAGGAGAGAAAGGGTTTTTTTTTAAACCCCAATTTAGATGACCCCCGTGAGTCAGACTACTAATGTCCTGTGAGGCACCCTCACGGGTTGTCCAGAGCTCGTCACGTGAGGCCCTGCTAGACAAAAGGCTTCGTCCTGCGAGGCAATACCAGATCTAAATATTGGGGTTTGCACCAGACTGCAAAATATGAGAAGAGGCTATAAGCATGTGTGACGGTGTTCAAGTACAACATAGTCATCTACACAAGTGAAATATATGTTTTGTTTGTTTGTTTTGAAGTTGGATCTAGAGAATTTATTGAGGTTTTATCGTGTGATCTAGGACATAGCCCTTGAGCTATTGTTGGTTGTATGGTACATGTTGTATAAGGTAGATATGTTGAGGCAAACAACTGGTGCATTTGTTGGTTGTATTTGGCACATACCCTTAAGTATTTTGTTGCGGTAGATTATGAGTCATTTGGTACATGTATGAGGGTTTTTGCTTGAGATGCATTTTTTAAGATATTGGTACAGGTTGAGGCTACATAACAGTTAGGGCTTGACACATGGTTGATGTGATACTTTATGATATTTGGCTTATGGATGATGGTATTCGTGTTACATGTTTGAGATATGTATTGGTGATGTTGGTTTGAGATATACTCTTGTGATTATGGGTATGAAAGCTATATGATAATATTTGGTTGGTTGATGAGGTTGATGTGATAGGTTTTACAGTAACATATTTTTAGTGACAGGTTTTTCAGTGACAGGTTTTACGTGGACAGATTGATAGTGACAGAGAGACAGTGGCAGTATCAATTATTGTGGAACTTATATTTCAGGGTGATAGTGTTGGATCATGTTGTCATTGATGTCAATGGTTTGTTATGCCAATGGTTTGATTATTTGGGATATTGTTGGATCATTGATGTAAATGATTTGGTTTGATTGATGTCATTGATTGATGTCAAGTGATTGATTGATATGATGCCCTTAATGAGAATGATATATGTCCAAGTGGAAACCAATTGATGCAAAGATGAATCATTAGTGTCTTATCATGATTGATAAGGTGCACAAATGGATGAACTCCAAAGTGGTCCCCTTATGGTGAAAGCCCTCACGGGAAGATGCTTTACAGATTGGGTTATCCTAGAAGAATGGTTGGAGAACCCATGCTTGCATGTGGAATAATGAGATGAAGATCAATGAAGTTGTTGGTGAAACTATCCTAGATGGATAGTTCTTGTCATGCCATTTCCGGTGGTATGCGGAATGTCACATAACTCCTCACGGTTTGAGAGTTATGGCCTTATGAAGTTGGAGGACCCCCATATGATGGCTTCAAGCCCCAAAAGGTCAAAGAAGTAAAAGTGCTTGAAAAGAAGAAATCATTATTTAAATGATAAAGTAAAGTGACAAAATCAAGATGGGTTATTTAAATGATAAAGTAAAGTGACAAAATCAAGAAGGAATATTTAAATGATAAAGTATTGGAAAACTTTCTATTCATGGAAAGTGGTTAACCCTAAAATAAGGAAAATAGGTTAAGTGACCTAGAAATGGGTTAAGTAACCTAGAAATAGGTTAAGTGACCTAGAAATGGGTTAAGTAACCTAGAAATAGGTTAAGTGACCTAGAAGATGAAAGTATAAATAAGAAGCTAGGATCTCTTGTAAAATATACATTTTTGGTAAGAATCCTTTTCGTGGATCAATGGAGAGCTTCTTGGTAATATCTTTTGGAGTATTGATGGAGAGCTTCTTGTGAGAGAATCTTATTGGTGTGGATCTCTTGAGCATGATTGAAGATCTATTCTGAGGAAGAGAGCGAGAGGAGGATCTCATGGACGCATCAAAGTTTCGGCAATGTCGGAGATCTTGACGACGAAAGTCTCAGAGTCACAGAAAACCCTATTTTCTGATGCCCACGCGGGTTGTCTGTATATAGGGTGCATGTACACGTGAGCTGGTTGTGTATAGGGTGAGTGTACACGCGAGACAACTGTGTACAGGGAGCGTGGACTGAATAAAATCATGGAGATTTTTGTTTGAGCTGGTGCCAAGATCTTGGATGATGAGGCAGGTTCCAGATCTACATTCTATGGCCTCAGATCTATCACTAAGACACTGGTGTGGTTACATTATTGTCTTGATAGATGATATTGTTTGATATATTGTGAATGCTTAGGGCATTCTTGGTATGGATTCTATGATGTGGCTCAATTTGGTTGATTTGATGGATGGAGTTAGCAACACTCTTGTGATTCTGTAGTGACATGATTGCTATGGTACACTAGTTGTTTATACATGATTGAGATAGCATTCATATTGATTTGTTGTGGAGCATGAGCAAGCTATTGGAGATCTTGGATGTATTGTGATTGGCTGTGGGTCAGTTTGGACAATGGAAGACATAAGAGAAAGTGATTGTAGGTTGCAGAGGATCTAAGCATGTGAAGCAAAGCAAAACCCTAAGTGCTCAAGAGCATACGCTTGTTACATTATACACTGGCCGCGTTCACACGCGGGTTGTAGTGAGCCAAAGCACGTGCACACACGGGCTGCACTACTGACAGGTCGTGTACCTGTTGACAGATTGATATCTGTTGAGGATTGTTGCCTCATCTCAGTTGGTGCTGAGAATGTAAGTTGATTCTTGCATATAGAGCTGGTGCTCTTGTAGAGTTGTACTCTATTCAGTTGTTGCTGATAAACCCAAGGATTGTAGTCCGTAATAAAAATAAAATTGTACATACATCTTATGTTCTTTGTGTCCATTGTGATGATGACTTGTTGATGATATATTGCTGATATATGTTGTTGATATGTGCCTACATCTAACTGGTTATAAATGATAGCAATGGGTAATGAATAAATGTTGAATGCTAATTGATGAGTTTTTGTGCAAGAGGGAAGTTTTGGGAAAAAGAGCCCCACACTCATTCACCCCCCCTCTAAGTGTGGTAGGTGTGTCAAACAATTGGTATCAGAGCAGACCTTCACTACAAGCCTTAACAAGCTTGAAGGAGATCCATAGACACACAAATGGATGATGAAGTTATAATCCTTGATGATGAAAACTATTCTACTTGGAGAATAGAGATGAGAGTGTATTTGAAGACAATGGGAGAAACTATTTGGAAGGCAACCATCGATGGGTATGTTTCGTTGAAGAACAAGTCAAAGTTAGCAGCTCAAAGGGAAGGAAAGAAGAATGATGCATTGGCTCTCAAGACAATTCTTAGTGGAATCTCAAGCCCTATCAAAAAGAGCATGGGACAATGCACTTCCACCAAGGATCTATGGCTAAGGCTAGAAGAGACATATCAAAGCAAAGAAGAGAAAGAAGAAATTAAAGACCACTCCATCAAGATCATCAAAGGTAAAGAATCATCAAAAACTCTTGAATGCACTATTTCTAAATGTGATTTTGAAAACATTTCAAGTGAAGATAAAGAATCAAGTGATGATAGAACAAAGGAAGATATTGAAGACATTTCAAATGAAGGCAAAGAAGTATGTGTTTATGTTGGCAAAAAGGAAGATCATGAGGATATTTCAAATGAAGGTAAAAAACACTCTAAAGCCCTTGAATGCAATGATGATGATGATGAATTTTTCTCTACAAGTGAAGAAGAAGATGTAGATATAGTTTGTGTAAAGTTTGAT
>ML777109.1:121997-147722 GCA_009831015.1 Picea engelmannii
TATATATATATATATATATATATATATATATATATATATATATATATATATAAAAACACATGTTAATATTATAAAAAACGTTTTGCACGACTTAACTATACCCTGGTATATATAAAGATTCAAACCAAAGTGACTTTGCATCTTGTGTAGCAAAATACTAACGAGACACATTCTCTCCATAAATTAAAAAAAATAAAAATTCAAGTGATCCTTAACATTTAAAATTGGATTATAAATAAGATATTTAGAAAAGATAAAAATGTCATTTTACTTGATTATATCTAAAAACCTCAAGGTAGGGTAACATCATACAGTGAGATTTTTATGGAAGGATCAACTGTTGCCTTTTCAAGGGGCAACTTCCAAATGGGTTAAACTCTAATACACTATATTCCAATATATTCTCATAGGAATTCATCATCATTTATAGTTAGCTATAAAACCCTAATCATAACCGAATGCTAACTACTTAGTGGACCTTCTTAATAAAGCCACATTACATTTAATTAAGGCTAGTTATCTGGTGAGTTTTATTTAATAATAAACATAGTGGACTCAATCTACCTTATGTTAAATGGTTACCATACCTAAATTATTATTAACTCTAGTGGGACCTAAGACCTCTCATCACACCCGTAAGGTGTATCCCACCACTCCATCTCCATTTGGGAAATGTTGCCATCAACTTGAGAGCTATAATTTCCACAATACTTCTTTGCTTTTCTATTATGACCCTAATTCGGAAATGTCATGGCCATTCTACTTTAACTAATGTTAGTCTAAATGTAATCCGTGTTCTCTGTCAAAAGGTATTTTCTCTGCACTACTCATGATCATCACAAAATCCCCCTCATAAAATAATTGATTTTAAATCAGTGACGTCTTCACTTCCTAAACTCCAATTTGAACGACCTTTTTTTAAAATAGGTATTTTTTAGATCCATTCATATCTACAAATTGCTTCTTCTAATTCTACACAAAAGCTTCAAAAGTGGATCTAAAAGTTCACCTTTTAATGTGAGTGTATGTCTTGGGGGTGTTTTCTTTTGGTAGGGGATACAATTTTTCTTTTCTTATTTATTTATTTGAAATTATATCATTTTTTTTAATTAAAAAAAAAACAAAACATGTTTTCTCCCTAGTTTATGTGTTTTTCTCTTTCTCTTTCTCTCTCTCTCTCTCTTTTTTTTCTAATAATTTTATTTGCGATAGTACTAGATTTTCAGGCCATGCTTTAAAAAATGATAAAATTTTACGTTTGGAAGAAAAATGGGTGCTACCAGCAGTATCTCCTTTCGATTCAACGATTGATTTTAAGATTTGAGTTGCAATTGTATTAATTGTTAAGGCCATGATTTCAAACAAGTTGTACTTTTAACCTTGAAAAAAGTTGGGGGTGCTATTAATAGCAACATTTTTTTATTAGGGGGGTGATTTCAAGGTTTTGGTTGCAATGGTACTAGTTGTCAAGTCCATGCTGTCAAACAAGTTGTAATTTTAACCCTGAAAAGGAAAATGGGTGATACTGGTAGCACCATTTTCCAATTTGGGGGTTGATTTTAAGGGTTTGGTTGCAACAATAACAATTGTCAATGACACAATTTCAAAAAAGTTGTAATTATAACTATGAAAAGATAAAAAGGATGTTATTAGTAGCATCGATTTTCGATTCAGGGGTTGATTTTAAGTTTTGTGTTGACAACATTATGGGATTTGAAGGCCGTGGTTGCAAACTGTTGTAATTTTAACCCCAAATAAAAAAAAGTGATTTTGGGAGTACCACTTTTTGATTCAGGGGTTGATTTTGGTATTTTTAACACAAAAATATGAGTTTTTAGAACTAGACTTCTCATTTTGAGGTCACAATTATTGTCAATTCAATAGCAGTGTTTAACATAGATGTTGTTGAAGACATTATGCTTCATTTATGTACGTTATCTCCTTTAACAAGACAAACTTTCCTAGAGAGAAATTGTGGGAGAAGAGTCCATACTTTGGCTATGACTTATTGTCTTTTAAGATTTTTAAGTATGACTTCTATTAAGATGATATTAGGCTTTCCCAATCTTTAGGATGTGGGATCTTAGGTATTTTAGTTTAGACTAATGCCCATAGACAAATTTGTTTTGTTGCTAAACATTCCAAAAATTGGTAGGTGTAGTTGTTATAGCATTCTTGCACGTTATACATAGAAAGGGATCATGTATACTTTTTTTTGATGACGTAGTCTAACTATTCGTTTTTTCCCTTTTCTGGTAATGTTTTCTGTTTAATTTTACCTAAAATCTGGTGAGAATTTATTGGATCTGTATATTTGAGTGGTTAATTATGTATAATCTAAGTGCCCCAAAAATTCTGGATCTATTTATGAATTCAGAAATGTTATTTAAACAACAAAAAAATCTGGTTTCATGTAAATTTATGTCACCAGATTCCAACCAAAAAAACATATAATAGTGAAACAACACCTTTTTTAATTAGTTTCTCTATCATTTATCATTAATAGTTTACCATGTGAAAATAACCATATAAAAACAATAACTTTAAAAGTGCAAGATATAAGGGACACATTTTTAGTATATTCTTTTGATAATCTAATTTATCCTAATTTATCTAATTTCGATTATCTGATTTATCCTAAGCATTATCAAAATTTCAGACTTTTTCAAATGAGAATCTATTGTTCCATATGTGTTCTATTTGATGCAACAGCTCTATTATTGTGGGTACGATGCTCCGACCTCCTACATGTCATTCCTTCTTACAGGCTAATTCCCATGCCAATAGCAGAACAAACAGCATTTGAGCGCCATATCATTGACAAATCCCAAAGCTAACTTGTGCTTACTACATTATTCTACCATGCTGCAGCAGCACACTCTCGGCGTAGTCTCTGTTAGTCGAAAGATATTCTCTGATATGAATGAAACAGAAATTTCAGGTGCGATTAGAATTTCATCATAAAATTTGGCTCAATTTTATATGAACTCAAATTATTTATATATTTTTTTGGTTTAATCTTTAACTTTGTACATTGCCAGAGCCAGATTAAAAAATGGTTACAGATCTAAAATATTATCAAAATTATACACACTTTTTTTTATCAATCAGAATCCAAATTAATTGAAACTCTGACTTCTTACACAGAATTCAAACTTATTACACGAATTCAAACTTATGAACAATGTGTAAAGCCGGGCGACTCAAGGAAGCCCTCGCTGTATTTGGAGGTAGGCAACTGGATTCCCATGGTTTCGGTGCTCTCTTAGATGTCTGTGCCTCTTCAAAAGCTCTCACAGAGGGCCAGCAAATCCATGCCCAGATGCTCATAAGTGGAATTAAGGACGAGGTGTTCTTAGGAGCCAAGCTTGTCAACATGTATGTCAACTGCGACGGCCTGGTAGACGCACGCAGAGTTTTTGAAAAATTGCCGAGACGAAGTATGTTTTCTTGGAACGCCATGATCGGAGGGTACGCCAGGTTGGGGTTCCACGAGGAAGTCCTTATCCTATATTACCGAATGCAAGCAGTAGGCGTTCAACCCGATAATTATACGTTTCCCGTTGTTCTGAAGGCTTGCGCAGGCCTAGCTGCTCTAGATCAGGGTATGGAAGTCCATGATTATATAAGAGCATGTGGGCTTGAGTCCAATGTTTTTGTGGGGAATGCCCTTGTATCCATGTACGCGAAATGTGGGAGTATTGAGTTTGCACGCCGAGTGTTTGACAAAATGTCTCAGAGAAATCAAGTGTCTTGGAATGCAATGATTTCTGCTTATGCTCAAAATGGTCGTTTTGAGGAGACGTTAAGACTTTGTCGCCGTATGCAATCAGAGGGAATGGAAATGAGCTCGTATATTATTGTTAGTGCTCTCCAAGCATGTGCCCATTTAAGAGCTCTGCAGCAGGGCAAGGAGATACATGGTTTGATTGCTAAAGGTGGAGGTGGAAATGAGATTTTTGAGAATAATGCCCTTGTAGATATGTATGCCAAATGTGGGAGTTTGGAGGATGCAGGGAAAGTGTTTGACGGAATATCTCAGAGAGATGTGGTCTCATGGAATGCAATGCTGGCTGGTTATACTCAGAATGAGCTTGGGGATGAGACAATGAGATTGTTCCGTCGAATGCAAATGGCAGGGGTGAAGCCTGACTTGGTCACCGCCATTGGTGTTATATCTGAGTGTGCTCATCTAGGACATTTGCAACAGGGTATAGAAATCCATGGCTATTCAATTTGCAATGGTTTTGAGTCTAATGTTTTAGTTGGGAATGCGCTAATAGATATGTATGGAAAGTGTGGCAGGGTAAACAATGCAAGCCAGTTGTTTGACAGGATGCCTCGAAGAGATGTGATCTCATGGACTTCTATGATTGCAGGTTATGCTCAAAATGCTCTTTATGATGAGGCCTTGCAATTGTTTTGTCAGATGCAACTAAAAGAGAGTAAACTAGATTCTGTTACCGTTGGGAGTGTTCTGCTCGCATGCACTGGATTAGCAACTTTACAACAGGGCAAAGAGATGCACAGTTACATAATTAGAAATGGATTTATGTCAGACATTTTATTGGGCAATGCCTTAATTGATATGTATTCTAAATGCAGGGATATAGAAGGTGCACACCAGGTGTTTGACAAAATGTCCTCAAGGAATGTTGTTTCATGGACTACAATGATTGCAGGATATACCCAAAATGGATATTCTCATCAGGCTTTGAAAATCTTTCATAATATGGAATTTGTAGGAGTAAAACCTGACCCAGTTGCCATCATCACTGTCCTATCAGCATGTTCCCAGTTAGCAGCTCTGCCACAAGGCAAAGAAATCCATAATTACGTAATTAGAAGAGGAGTTGGATCATATTCTTCCATGGGAAGTGCCTTTACAGATATGTATTGTAAATGTGGGAACCTTGAAGATGCATGCCGAGTGTTTGACCGAATGCCTCAAAGAGATGTTGTCTCATGGACTGCAATGATTACCGGGTATGCCATCCATGGACATGGTGAGGATGCCCTCAAAGTCTTTCAACAAATGCAACAGGCAGATGTGATACCAGATCATATAACCTTCATTTCAGTTCTGACTGCCTGCAGTCATGCAGGTCTAGTGGAGGAAGGACAGAAATACTTTGATTGCATGAGTCAAGGTTATGGTATCATGCCAAGGTTGGAGCACTATGCTTGCATCGTTGACCTTCTTGGTCGTTCTGGGAACCTGGAAGAAGCATATGCCTTTGTAAAAGCAATGCCGTTAGAACCTAATGCTTGTGTGTGGGGTGCATTGCTTGGGGCATGCAGAATTCATCATAATATAAAACTTGCAGAATGTGTCGCTGGACACCTTCTTGAGTTAGATCCTCAGAATCCTGGATATTATGTACTGCTATCAAATATATTTGCCACTGCTGGCAAGTGGGATAATGCAGATAATGTGAGAACAATGATGAAAGACAAGGGTTTGAAAAAGAAGCCAGGATGCAGTTGGATTGAAATAAATAAGATAACACATGAATTCCTGGCAGCAGACAGATCCCATCCACAAGCAGATAAAATATACTTGATGATGGACAGCTTGGTTGAAAAGATGAAAGAGGCAGGGTATATGCCTGATACGAACTTTGTGCTGCATGATGTGGAGGAAGAATTGAAAGAAGAGATGGTTAGTAGCCACAGTGAAAAGCTGGCCATTGTATTTGGACTTATTAGCACAAGGCCTGGCACACCTATCCGGATCACCAAAAACCTTCGTGTTTGTGGTGACTGCCATACTGCTACCAAATTTATTTCGAAGATTGCTGAACGGGAAATTATTGTGAGGGATGCCAACCGGTTCCATCATTTTAAGGGCGGATTATGTTCTTGCCGGGATTATTGGTGATGCTATTTGAAACAAGGAATATTAGCTCAGAGTGGAGTATGACTGCTGGTCAACCAGCAAGACTAGATTGTATTTGTTTCTGGTACTGCACAGAATTACAAGATCTAGTGTCTGTGAAGATTTATCGACATTGCTTTCAACTTTACCAAATGCAGTATTTTTTTACGTTTACTGAATTGAGATGACAGATCTGTTTTTCAGAAAACTGCTCCAATCTATGTGGTGTTCAAGTTATCTTCGTGTATAGCATTAAGTGCGGGTTATGGATCGACAGAGTAGAAATACATGACTGCAGGTTATGATCCATGGACATTATTAAGTGCAGGTTATTTCTTCGTGTTATGATCTATAACTGCTTCTTTTTCCTCTAGCATTCCCGACCTGTTGATCTTTCGATACATGTTGGAAAGTAAGTTGTCTTTCATATGGATGGGATCTCTTGTTTATATCTAAAATATTTTTTTTAGTTTATGAATGGGAAATGTATTTATTAGGAACATATCTTGATTGGGGATTCCACAGTTTCTGTATCTATTTGACAGAAAACTTTTGAGCAGAATGATAGTGGATGCTGAGACCAGATTCTGTGGTGTTTGACTCAGTTTGACTGAGGCTATCCTGAATAAATGTATTTTACTATTTGACGGATTTTATTTTTTGCATTGTTTTGGTTTGTATGTTCTCTTTCTATAGTCTCATCATAGATGGCTAATTTTCAGATCTAAGCGATCTGAGTAAAGTGTGAAAGATGGACAAATCTGCTAAGAATGTAGTTTTTAGAAATATGTTGTATCCCTTTTGTTTTAAAAATAAGAATCTGATTTATACAACATTAAGCCAAGATGATTGCTTTTGCAGGAGCTTTGTCAACAACGCATCAGGGATTGTCTGTGTATGGTCAAAATTCAGGGAACATTCGCCATGTTATGTTTCATGGACGATTCTTCTACCATGAAAATTGTCATTGTAATTTCCAAAGGCCATTTTGGTAAGCAAGTTGCCTTTCCATGTGTCCTGCTTACCAGTGTATTTGTATAAAAATAAATTATGTGGATTTAGGAATTTAGTTTAAACGAGGACTTTGGTTTGCTTACGCCTTGTATTGTTTTCACAGTTAGAAGGGAATGGCAGTTTATGATGGAAGATAATTCTTTGGTATCTGCATCAATTTGATTTGGGGGTGGCATGGAAAATGTAAATGTGTTGAACCCACACAGAATAGATCTAGCTAGAAAATACCACACACATTTGCAGAGAGAAATTGAGAAAGAAGAAGCAAGAGAGAAATAATGAAAGAATTCTCATTAACCGTAATGAATAATGAATAATTTACACATGATATACTTTGTATAACTCAATCAATGTGCACTGGAGGTGAAGCCAATGCGCCATAGTGGTGGTCTAGAGTGATATGGACACACACCAACAGTTACGAGCAAGAAAGAGACCAAGCAGTGCTAGATTTCACAAATATCTTTCATACCTTGCGCACCAAGATGGGTATCAAAGATTTAGAGCGACATCTGGTGCTCAAGTATCGCAACGCTCTGCATAGATACATCCAGACCGAAATGGAATTTCTGGACATCTCATCCTTGGGCGCGACCTACCGATATGCCGTCAAAATTGAGCAGAAGCTCAAACAAAAGACACGACAATTTGGGCCTGGGAACCCCTCACAACAAAAGCCAGGAAAAGGCGGCCCCAACCCACAGAACAAAGGACAGAGCAAAGATGGACAGTATCAGGACAACTAGTCCAAGCCGCAAGCAAAGAAGGACACCGAAAAGACAAAGAAAGATACCGGGAAGTGATGCGACTTCCATAAGAGCCCTTGGCATAACACTGCTGAGTGCCGCTCAAAGTAGTCGCTGGTGGCCGAAGTGAAAGCCTTTGAATCAGATGCAGGTTCAGACTTTGAGACAGAACCAGAAAGGGGAAGACAGATCATTGATGCGGAACCCAGTGCCACCGTTGCTACCACCAAGCTCCAGCTTGGTGAACCAGACGAGCCAGAAGAAGGAGAACGCCTCTTCCATTCACATATGTGTGTAAAAGGTACTCGACTGCACTTCATCGTTGATAGTGGTAGCCAGAAGAACCTCATCTCAGCAGAGGTCATCAAGCGGCTGGCCCTGTTGACAACACCACACCCACAACCCTACACCATTGGATGGCTCTGCCAAGGAAGCGATCTCCGTGTCAGCCAATAGTGCCGACTGTCGTACGACATCAAACCCTTCAAAGACGAGGTATTGTGTGATGTTGCTCCTCTTGAAGTTTGTGATATTCTTTTGGGCCAACCTTATTTATGGAAACATCATGCTGTATATGAGTTTAGGCCTCATAGTGTTATTATTACTTTGAACAAGAAATTGTACAGGATACCCGAGGCAGTCCCACCTAGTACTATTTCCTTGATCTCTGCTAAGCAATGTAGGAAGGTCATCTCTTAGATGAGGAAGTTTGTTTTCTTTGTGATTCGCTCTCAGAATAATCGAATGATCACAACCACATCCAGGGTCTATGCGGTTGACCTCTCCACACAACAAAAGCAAGTAGATAAGGTCGTGGAAGAATACTCAGATATCTTCTCCTCACCTACCGGGGTACCTCTGCATTGCCAGGTCAAGCACCCCATCGATCTGATCCCCGATGCACCTCTGCCCAATGGGCCAGTCTATTGTCGCTCTTTGTTAGAGAATGAGGAGATCAAGCGATAGATCAAAGAACTACTCCACAAGGGACACATCCGTCCCAACTCATCACCTTGCGGGAGCCCAATCGTGCTGGTACAGAAGAAAGATGGAACCTGACGACTCTGCATTGATTACCGAGCTTTGAATTAAATCACAGTCAGAAACCGGTACCCGATTCTCCAAATCGACGACCTCCTTGATCAATTCACGGGGGCCAAATACTTCAGTAAGATTGATCTGAAGTCTGGCTACCACCAAATCCCTATAGAACAAACAGATGTATGGAAAACTGACTTCAAGTCAAAGGAAGGTTTTTTTGAATGGTTGGTCATGCTCTTTAGTTTGACAAATGCTCCAACCACTTTCATGCGGATGATGGACGATATCCTACGACCATTCACCAATACTTTTGTAGTGGTGTATCTGGATGACATTCTCATTTACAACAAGACTTGGGTCGAACACTTGCAACATATTCAATAGGTTTTGCACACTTTGCGACAACACAAGCTATAGGCCAACTTGGAAAAATGCTCATTCGACATGGACAGGGTCCATTACCTGAGCTACATAATTGATTAGCATGGCGTATATGTGGATCAAGCCAAGATCCAAGTCATTCGTGACTGGCCAGCCCCAACCACACTCAATGAGCTTCGGAGCTTCTTGGGCTTTGCCAATTTTTACCGCAGGTTCGTGTTGGGATTCTCCCATATTGCATGGGCCTTCAGGGGTGTTGGTAAGACGAAATTTGCGTGGGGCCGATCCCAACAACAAACGTTCGGCGATTTGAAGCAACGCTTGTGCTCAACCCCAATACTTTCACTACCAGACCTGGAACAACCCTTTGAGATCGAGACAGATGCTTCAGACTATGCAGTGGGCGTCGTTCCCACTCAGCACGACCACCCCATGGCCTATCATAGTGAGACACTATCAAATGTTGTCTGTAAGTACCCTACTTACGACAAAAAAATGTACTCCATTGTGCAAGCCTGCCGCCAGTGGAGACATTACATTATTGGGAAGGAGATAGTCATTCACACTAATCATAAGCCACTGTAGTTCATGCAGTCACAAGGAAAATTGCAGAATGATCACCATCAAAAGTGGTCTACATACTTATAGCAATTCCACCTCAACATCAAGTATAAAACATGAAGCACCAATCACATCGTTGATTGCCTCAGCAGATCGCCAGTCGCAACACTTACCACGGTGCTAGACTCGTGCGGCTATGAGACCTCTGGATGGTCCCAACTCTATGAGACAGACTCAGACTTCGCCACCACCTACCAAATGTTGGGTGCAAACACAATTGTTGATAATTTCCATCTTTAGGATGGGTTGTTGTGTCGTCTGGGCCATATTTGTGTTCCATCAAGCGAGCGAGCGAAGCTGATCTGGGAAGCCCACTACAATCGGGTGGCAGGACACTTCGACGTCGAAACGACAGTGACGATGCTACATAAACATTTCTACTGGCCGAAACTTCGACAGGAGGTCAACAAGTATATCAAGTCTTGCACTGTCTACGTTATTGCCAAACCGACCACTAAGAAACAAGGCCTTTTCACCACTCTTCCTAGTCTTGACAGGCCATGGGAATCCATCTCAATGGACTACATGTCGGGCCTTCCATCCACCAAGTGGGGAAATGACTGTGATTTTGTGGTTGTTGATCGCTTTTCTAAGATGATGATTCTGATTGCTTGCAAGAAGAACATCATAGCAGAGGTCACTGCCAAGATCTTCTTTGAACGAGTCTGGGTACATTTTGGAATCCCCAAAACCATTGTCTCAGATTGGGACAGTCGATTTCTCAACACATTCTGGTCGAGCCTCTGGTCACTGCTGGACACCAAGCTCACCAAATCCACGACCTTCCACCCCCAGACAGATGGCCAAATCGAGGTCGTAAATCGAATGATTGTGCATATCCTTCACATGTATAATTCAAAGCGTCCTCGCACATGGGATGAGAGCCTTCCCTATGTCCAACATAGCTACAACCGAGCCCTGCATAGCTCAACCGACCACAACCTCTTTCAGGTGGGGTTGGGATTTCAACCATTGGGTCCCATAGATGTTGCACTTCCTCTTGCGGTCACCTCGACCGACTCATCTCCTGCTCCAATTGAAGCTGATAAAGCCACCCGGTTCATTGAGTGGATCCAACACATCCGCTAATAGGTTCAGGATATCCTACAGAAGTCCAATGACAAGTACAAGCAACGCCATGATCAACATCGGGTGCCACATAAGTTTCAGGTGGGCGACAAAGTTTGGTTGCACTTGCAGAAAAAACGCCTTACAGGACCCCATCGGAAGCTTCGCTCACTCCGTTATGGGCCGTATACCATCACCAAGGCCGTGGGGGATAATGTTTTGAGCTCAACATTCCTCATTTCCTTGGCTTGCATCCAGAGTTCAACGTGGATCTCCTTCGCCCTGATTTCACACCATTATTGGACACCTCAGACGTAGCAGAACAACTAACACCAACAGAGCTCAACCCTGACTGCATACAACAGACATCCAACGATTAGATTGTGGACACGGATCAAGGGCACTCGACAGCAAAGGATCCAGCTTTGTCGAGTCGTCAAAGCAGGGCAGCTCCTACACCAAGGCAAGTGGCTCACCTGGGGCCAAATTCAACGGAAATTTCCTCATTTGATGGGGGAACTCAACGTAATGGAAACCATTGCTTCCTAAGGAGGGAGGATTGATCCAGGTGGATATCAATGGCCACACACCTTTTCCAACTGGTTCAAAACAGTTTTCTGACAATTTTGACAATTTACTATTTTTAGCAGTTTTAACTTCCGGGGCCATTTTGAGGGCCTAAATGAAGTTTTTTCGGGATTGAGTTTCTCAATAATAGTTGAAGGCATGGTTGAGCCCCCAAAATGAATCTCCTCGACGATACCTTTCCAACAGGCTATCATACGCCTAAAACAGAGATCGTATGCAAAAGTTACGACCCCGGGAAGTTGATGTACTAACTTATCCAGATGGGGCCCACATGACTTTTGACGCTTCATCTCCTAGGGTTAGGTTTTTAAATGTTTAGGGTTTTTGACATTCCTGTTTATTTTAAAAAGGCCTTCAAAGCCTCATTGTAAGGATCTTCTGGTGAATGAGCGCAACCGTCACATCTCTTCTCAGAGATAAGCTGCCACCATTCCAACAAGTTTGTTTCCACTGCATTTTACAGTTTTAGTTTATTTGTAATGTCCCCACTTTGGGACATCATCACAGTGCAGAGGTTTATAATGACCAAAGTAGTCAGATGGAGGTTATAGCAAGTACAAGGGTTATTGAGAGGCATTGTGGGGTCCAACTTGCATTGCTCATCATATTTCATCATTATGAGCCATTCCACACAGGTTGGCTTTGGTTCCGTTGCATTCCGATGATTTCCATGATTTTGACTATTTTGAGCTATAAGTTAATTGAATTCACTGAAGAGGTCATTTTGGCCACATTACTTGGAGGAACCTCTCAGTGTAATAGCTCATTGGAATTGGGAGAAGCAACACTACATGATGGGATGGTGAGAAGTGACTTTTAGTGGCCAGGGAAGCCACAAGAAAAGATAAGGTGTTTTTCAGAGGTAAAAAGGTTAATTAATTAATTAAAGTGATTTAATTAATTAATTAAATATTAATAAAATGAAAGTCACTTTGGAGGGACAAGGAGAGCAAAAAGTATAAAGGAAAGACAAGGGCCTCTACTCATTCATTCATGTATGATCATATTTTGATATCTGACTTCTAGCTACTGAGCCCAACATTGGGGGTTTTGAGGGTTTTGACTTAACAAACCCTAGAGGACGATTCGGTGGTGAAAGATTCCACCTAGCTTGTCCCAAACTTGGTCTCGGAGATGCAATACTCTCCCAAACCATTCTAGTTCTAGATCTACTCAGTTGTAGGAGGATTCTACATTAGTTGCAGGGGCAGAGAGAGAGAGAGGGCACACCAGCTAGGGTTTCTAGCAAGAGGGGCACACCATTCATTGGAGGTGGTTCAGATCCATAGGGTTTGAGAGGGATCTTGGAGATTCGGGCACCTGGGTTGTTCTTGCCATCACCCGATCTACTGTTTGGCATCTTTCTTGGGGTGATTGGACACATTTGGCAGCAGGGCCGAATTGTTGAGGAGCTTCAACATTCTAGCAGGACGATGCATCATCTAGTTAGGGTTTCTGCACTTCATACAACCAGATCTACCTTGGTATTGGTCTTCATCTCTTATCCAGCCTTTGGAGGCTTATTTTGTTTGTCRGGAGCTTTTTGTAGCAGCTCATACTTCTATCTTGGTGCCATCTGTTGAGCATTCTAGATCGACATCTTCATTGTAGCAGGTTCCTCTATTTCATGAATAAAATCATATTTGAGATGTTTTGGCTTGTCTATCATATTGCATATGGTTGAGGTATGTTCCATGATTGTATCTTCTTGTTATTTGCTGCAACACACATATAAACAGATCAGTAAACCCTAAGGCCGAAATCAAGAGGCCATTCTGCAAGTAACACATGTAAACAAGTAGATCATCCAAGTGTTTGACGAAATACCTCACTCAACAAAAGTTTTTAAAGACACCCAAAACCGTGATGATCCTGGCATAATGACTTGGGATCATTACAGTGGTATAAGAGCTTAAATTCTGCCAACCTAAGGGGTCTTTCATAGGGATAAATGGATAGTTAGAAGGAAATGGATAAGATAGCCTTGGAGATGGCATGCTTGGTGATAACATATTTCGGCCTTAGTGAGGAAAATCGGGTTCTCATAACATTTCCTCAGTATGTAGCCTTTAGAAAGCATAATTGGAGCAAATGGGATGTTTAACATGGGATCATCATAGCAGATAAAAAGAAAAAAGAAGCAGCTAGATGGTGGGAAGAATAGAGAAACCCCACACCCATTAGGAGCACACAACCTTGCTACAGTTGCAAGGGGTAAGGACCAGGAGCACATTGTTGAGGCACACTATGACAATGATTATGAGATGTGTGAGGATGGAGCGATAGATGATGATTTGGGATTGTCTGATGATGATAGTGACTCTTGCACATAGGCTAGTGATAGTGACTCTTGTACAGAGGATGATGCTACTAACACACTTGAGGAGGATGATGACCCTTGTATAGTGGATAGGCAGCTGGATGGACATGACGATAGCACCAGTGTATCAACAGACATATCACATACCATTGATGACCTTACGCCTCAACAGAATGGTGACACTAGTGAGGATACACACGTGTTAGCACCTGGAGATGATGAGCTTCCTATGATGGCCGTGACACATATGTCATCCTTCCAGACACCCCTGATAGCCATGTCACATGAGGAGGTTAGTGACATGTTAGATATGATTGATGAGCCTTGTGTGAGAGATGCACACCACACACATGTAGATCCACCGATCCAAGAGGAGATACAGGGAGTACAGACAGTTGACCCTACCCATACAGATCAACATGAGGAGATTGAGTCACAGATTTTGGAGACTCCATTAGTTGAGTAGATGGTGGAGACCGACAGGTTGATGGAGCACTTACTTCCAGGATCGACCTGCATTGATGAGGATGCACTCTTTAGTATTCAGGATGACCATAGCACGTGTTTGGACACAACTATATGGGATCCAAGCGCAGATGATAGTAGCAGGGTGAGTGCACAGGAGGATACAACTACTCATATAGGATACAAGGTGATAGCACCCAGTGATGGGGTGCAATGGCATACAGGAGAACCAAACAACACAGTAGACGGTGGGCAGTTCAACACGTTATCTTATGCAGAGAGTGTCCTTGGGGACTCCAGAGTTGACAGTAGTAGGACTGACATTAGCAGTGAGGGATATGAGGTGGCACCTTAACGTAACCATGATCATGAGTCACACCACTTAGTAGCACAGTTGATAAACAGTGAGGATATGATCATGGCAGCCACTAGACGCAGTGATGACGTGTATGCATTGATGGCAGATTACTGCTGGAGAGCGTCGGTGGCACATGGTAGTTCAGATGAGGGATTTTCTATGGATGACTTTCATACTCTCAGGGAGAGAGTATCTATGATGAGGACCGATTACCAGCAGTTGTTGACTGACAGGGACTACCTATTGAGGATTGGTGAGATGTATCATGAGGCTCTGAGGGAGCAGGAGTTGGAGATGGACCGACTCACTAAGGAGTTGGAGAGCACTCGAGGATTCTTGAGAGGCACATAGACAACCCTTCAAGAATCAGAGTCTAGATAAGATGAGTTGCTTGGGGAGATTCGTCAGAGATCCGCTTCATCTGTCTTAGTGGACACTCAGATGTATCAGTCAGTCACGTTGATAGAGGATGTTGGTGATCTAGCAAAGGAGCACCAGTTGATGGAGAACACTTCCATTTGTGTTCTGAGAGCAGTTGACCTCCATGTAGAGGTTGATCCAGCAATATCCCCAGGATCTATGATGCAACATGAGTCTACGGGAGATGACATGAGTATGCCAGAGCATATGGTGATGAGTGATAACTCACAGGTACATGCCGAGATGTATGGTGGGATTCATAGGGGTGTACTACCTTGCAGGGAGGAGACACACTTAGGGGAGCATGCATATGCCACTCCTTTGTAGCAGCATATGGTTATGAGATCTCACCTTCATCGTTTCATCAGTTGCATGGGTGATGGGAGATGGAGATTGGTATGCCAACAATTGGAGGAGTTACTTCTGATTGTACCTGATGGTTGGGGCTTTGTGATGGCTACATGCGAGAAGTTATCAGACAGGTAGACGTGCTCTTGGTTGAGTCCTTGGGATTGACCGAGGCAGGTGGTATTTTTCAGCCCTACAGTCAGCTACAGACATCTCTGTTACCTTTTCCTGATACTTTTATCATGGACAACAACATGAGGAGAGATAGACAGTGGCAGAGGGCATGGGGAGTGCCTAGGCCGAGGCCACCTGACATGAGTATCTGTACGACATCCAACCGGATAGAGATGGATCGTCATAGGAAACCAGTTGAGACTTGGTGTGTGATAGAGAGCATCATGGGCCAGGTGATAGTAGATGAGCACATAGGGCTTCTGACAGTGATCAGTCTCACACAGGAGCAGTTAGAGGAGATTGGAAGTGATAAACTTCCAAGTTTTCCATGGGACTCAGGAGCCCGTTTTGTTCGCAGGTTGTTCATGTTGACCCAGGTTGCGCCAGGGAGACGCACACTCCACCTTGGGTTGGTTTGGAGTGGGCTTGCAGGTACTTGTCCTATGGGGCAAGACCTTTTCGTCCGCTTGATCATCATGATAGGGCATGGAGATGTTTGGACAGATACTTTTTTTACAGAGGTGTCTTCACTGATACAATTTCTGGACAACAGGTCCAATGGTCGTAGGTATTTCAGTTGGAGGACCCAGGAGAGGAGGATTTAGGAGATATGCAGGGGGCAGACAGTCATGGTCAGAGTAGTACAGGGCCAACAAGGTGATCTTCGACAGAGGTTAGCATGGGACCCAAGGATTGCGGGATTGATCATTTTACTGGCTGATAGGGGAGATTGTACCATTGTAGGGGAAAGTTACTTTAACATTCCATTGAGCTTTAATATTGAGAGGAGCGCATCGCTTGCGGGTGTCTCACGGAGGTCTTGCAACACCTCGTTCGTGCATCGGCATGAGCAGTTGCTGGAGGCCGTTTGGATCTTGGTAGAGACTTGGAGGATGGATTCGTTTCAAGATGATGCCATGTGTCATATGTAGGAGACTTCCAGAGTTGATGTATTTCAGGACTATGTGTCCCAGGAGCTAGTAGTTCATGACTTGATATGGGACCCAGGGGGCAGCATGTGTGATTGTTCATATTTGGAGGGGTTCTACTGTGTACCCCACAGGTGGACATGGGATCCTAGTATTATACTTGAGGGGATTCGGTTATTGCTGGAGGACAAACAATTTTCTAGAAGAGAGGATTGTAATGTCCCCACTTTGGGACATCATCACAGTGCAGAGGTCTATGATGACCAGAGTAGCCAGATGAAGGTTATAGCAAGTATAGGGGTTATTGAGAGGCATTGTGGGGTCCAACTTGCATTGCTTATCATATTCCATCATTATGAGCAATTCCGCACAGGTTGGCTTTGGTTCCGTTGCATTCCGATGATTTCCATGATTTTGACTATTTTGAGCTATAAGCTAATTGAATTCACTGAAGAGGTCATTTTGGGCACATTGCTTGGAGGAACCTCTCAGTGTAATAGCTCATTGGAATTGGGGGAAACAACATTACATGATGGGATGGTGAGAAGTGACTTTCAGTGGTCAGGGAAGCCACAAGGAGAGATAAGGTGTTTTTTAGAGATAAAAAGGTTAATTAATTAATTAAAGTGATTTAATTAATTAATTAAATATTAATAAAATGAAAGTCACTTTGGAGGGACAAGGAGAGCAAAAAGTATAAAGGAAAGGCAAGGGTCTCTACTCATTCATTCATGTATGATCATATTTTGATATCTGGCTTCTAGCTAGTGAGCCCAGCATTGGGGGTTTTGAGGGTTTTGACTTAACAAACCCTAGAGGACAATTCGATGGTGAAAGATTCCACCTAGCTTGTCCCAAGCTTGGTCTCGGAGATGCAATACTCTCCCACACCATTCTAGTTCTAGATCTACTCAGTTGCAGGAGGATTCTACATCAATTGCAGGGGCAGAGAGAGAGAGAGAGCGCACCAGCTAGGGTTTCTAGCAAGAGAGGCGCACCATTCATTGGAGGTGGTTCAGATCCACAGGGTTTGAGAGAGATCTTGGAGATTTGGTCCCCTGGGTTGTTCTTGCCATCATCCGATCTACTGTTTGGCATCTTTCTTGGTGTGATTGGACACATTTGGCAGCAGGGCCGAATTGTTGAGGAGCTAGGAGCTTCAACATTCCAACAGGACGTGGCATCATCCAATTAGGGTTTCTGCACTTCATACGGCCAGATCTACCTTGGTATTGGTCTTCATCTCTTATTTAGCCTTTGGAGGCTTATTTTGTATTGTCGGGAGATTTTTGTAGCAGCTCATACTTCTATCTTGGTGCCATCTGTTGAACATTCCAAATCGACATCTTCATTGTAGCAGGTTCCTCTATTTCATGAATAAAATCATATTTGGGATGTTTTGGCTTGTCTATCATATTGCATATGGTTGAGGTATGTTCCATGATTGTATCTTCTTGTTATTTGCTGCAACACACATATAAACACATCAATAAACCTTAAGGCCGAAATCAAGAGGCCATTCTGCAAGTAACACATGTAAACAAGTAGATCATCTAAGTGTTTGACGAAATACCTCACTCAACAAAAGTTTTTAAAGACACCCAAAACCGTGATGATCCTGGCATAATGGCTTGGGATCATTACATTATTTCCTTATTGAATAGAAAACCAATTTTACTGTATCTCTGTTATTTTGTGTTAAGCACCTGTTAATAATCTGTAGTCATTTCGTTCTGCTCATAAAATCTGGATCAAACTGCCACTTAGTCTAGTCTCTCGGGCAATTACAGGAGTGAGCTGCCATCTAGCTGAGTTAACTAGTCTACCAGTCTTCAGTTAACTGATTGAAACATAGTGAAGTGAGGAGGAGATCAAGGAATCATGGGTAATGCGCTAGTCTGGTGATGATCCCAAGGACAATGCGCATTAGCTAGTTATGATCTCAATGTTGCATGATGACAAAACCAATGCAGTATTTAGACTCCACTCAACTAATCAAACTGAAGTAAAAACTGAAGAGAATATTCTCTCGAAACTTTAAGAGACTGGATAAAGACTAATAAACATAGAAAAAACATTAGGAAAAAGAAATCCTAGGTGTGTGTGAAGTAACTCCAACACCCCCCCTGAACATCACTATGGTGAAAATAAAGAATGGCTCCCAGGAACGAGGCCATGTTAGGTACCCAAATACAAAATATACACTGAGAGAAAACCTCATGGGAACCCCCCCTCAAGGTACAATGTATGTAAAAAAAAAAGAACTGACAGTTGCCAGGCAACTGTGTCCTTCACTCCAAGACGACTTCGCAGAGAATGGAACTTCTGCTCAGTGAAGGTCTTGGTGAAGACGTCTGTTCTCTGTTGTGTTGAAGGACAAAAAATTAGGTCGATGATCCCCTCGTGTACTAAGTCTTGGATGTAGTGCATATGGATATCGATGTGCTTCGTCCGCTGCCTCTGAACTGGATCTCTACAAAACTTCAGAGTGCTCTGGTTGTCACACCAGATGATGATCAACCGATGAAACTGAATGCCCAACTCAGTGAGAAAATGTTGTAGCCACATAGCTTGAATGGTTATGTTAACTACCCCTCTGTACTCTGCCTCGGCTGAAGAAAGAGCAATAGCAGTCTGCTTCTTGCTCGACCAACAGATAGGCCCGTAACCAAGACTAAGTGAGTAACCAGATGTGGACTTGCGATCAGTGCTATTGCCAACCCAATCAGAATTAGTGAACCCGATGAGATCTAAAGTAGAGTCTACTGCATAATGAATCCCAAAGGTGATGGTTCCTTGTACGTATTGAAGGATACACTTTGCAACCTTCCAATGTAGCTCATGTAGTGCCTGCATGAACCTGGAAACTGTGCCAACTGCATAGGAGAGGTATGGTCTGGAGTGTGTGAGATACAACAAGATTCCCACTGGCTGTCTGTACAATGTGCTGTCAACCAGTGGAGTGTCCCCGCCATCCTCAAGTTTGACTCCTGATAGGAAAGGAGGTGGAGCAGACTTGCACTCTGTCATGTGAAATCTCTCAAGGAGATCTCGTGTATTCTTGGCCTGAGACAGTTTGATGCCTGATGCATCTTGACAGATCTCGAGTTCAAGGAAGAAGTGTAGCGGACCCATGTTCGTCATCAAGAACCTATCATGTAGAATCCTCTTGACTGCAACAATCACTGAAGTCGAGCAACCGATGATCAACAAATCATAAACATACAGAACTAAGAGTAGCAGTGAATCAATCGTCCTAAGCATGTAGACATTCTGGTTTAATTTAAAATGTACAAAGTTCTGTGACAACAAGTAGGAGTCCATCTTGGCATACGATGCCCTCGGAGCCTGCTTAAGGCCATAAATAGATTTCTTTAGTCGACAGACCAAAGATGAATCTTGCATAAATCACTAGGGCTGCTCTATATAGATCTCCTTAGAGAGATAACCATGAAGAAATGCATTCTTCACGTCCATCTAATGGACTTCCCATCCCTTGGTTGCCGCAATGGCAAGTGCCAAACATATGGAATCCATCTTCGCTACTGGAGCGAAGTTCTCATCATAGTCAATGCCATGCACATGCTGAAATCCTTTGGCAACAACCCTAACTTTGTATCTGTTAATATGTCCATCTGTTGCGCTCTTGGTCCTGTAAACCCATCTACACCTGACAAGTTTCCTTCCAGAAGGAAGGGGAACCAGATCCCAAGTCTGGTTCTCGAGAAAGGAGTTGTACTCCTTCTGCATGGTGGATTCTCAAAAGGGATTTCCAGCAGCGTTGCCATAAGATTGTGGATCTGAAGACCGAACCAAGAAAATATTCCTGGAGGGAAATGGTTCAGTGGCAGTGAGTGTAATAGGAGGCTCCTCAAAATCAGATCGAGTCCTCCTAGTATCGATTGGATCACCAACAAGGTCCCCTGCATCTTAAAGAGTAGTCTGGGCCCAATTGGGCCTCTGCTCTGACTCTGCGTCTGCATTTGGATGCACTGACTCTGCATCTGACTGTACTGACTCTGTATCTGGATCATCTGAATTCTCTGAATTAGAACTCTCGTTTGAAGAAGAGTTGGCATGTGCATGCTCATCATCTCTGATAGGTGGAAGAATAAAGGTGTTTGGATGTGACTGCTAAGGTGCATGCAAGACACTTTCCTTGAATTGGACACTTCGCTCAATGATGAGCCGATCTGAGGAAATATCAATAAGTCTATACCCCTTCACACCGTCGGAGTATCCAACAAAAATACACTGTGCTTTGTGGATCAAGTGCCTTCCTCTTTTCAGAGGGAATCCAAGCCCATGCATATGATCCGAAAATACAAAAGTGGATCACTTATGGTTTGAGGCTGCTCCAAGCCTTGTAGGAGGTCTTATCCTTGACAAATCTATGGGAAAATCTGTTTTGGATGTAGGTTGCACAATTAAGTGCTTCGAACCATAGTCTCTGTGGAAGTGACTTTGCATGCAGCATGCAAAATGCCATCCCTTTTAGAGATTTGTTTTTTCGCTCAACAACTTCGTTTTGCTGCGGAGTATAGGGAAATGTGTGCTACAACTGAATCCCTTCCTCATGACAAAAATTCTGGATCTCATGATTGACATACTCTCCCCCATTATCAGTTCATAGGACTTTGATTTTCTTTCCTGACTGTGTCTCAACTAGGGCTTTGAAATCTTTGAGGTGTTGAAAGACCTTTGATTTTTTCTTGAGAAAGTAAATCCATGTGAAACGTGAGAAATCATCAACAAAAATGAGAACATACCTTGCTTTGTTGATAGATGGATGCGGAAAAGGACCATGGATCAGATCTAAAGGAGAAGAAACTCTCTGAGTCTTTCCTTTGTCAAATTTTTCTTGAGGGTGTTTTCCAAGAACAGATCCCTCACAGATTCCTCTAGAGAAATGGATGTCTAGTAGACCATTAACCAATCTTTGCTTGCTAAGTTGTTGCATATATCTGAAATTCAAATGCCCGAACCTTTCATGCCATATCCTACTACTTTCATAAGCATGGGCAAATAGTAAAATATAATCTGGTTCAATAAATTCAGAAAATGTATACAATCTAGATTGATGGTTTACCTCACCGGTAGAAACCCTGGAATTGGTTTGCACGTCATAAATGTCCACTGCATTAGGTGTGAATATGAATTTCTTTCTGGTGCCAGAATTCGTCATCTGATACACGGAGAGAAGATTGACGAAAAGTTTGGGAACGTGCAACACATTCTCGAAGCTTCCATTGGTGAGTTCAATCCTTCCTTTGCCAGTGACCTCGATTGGAGAGTTGTCCCCCAACAGAATATGAGGACCTTTGCATGCATCCAATGAAGAATAGACTGTTTTTGTGGCAGTCATGTGGTGTGATGCTCTTGAATCTACGATCCAAGCATCAAGAGAGGAGTTGATGACAATCAAGGCATGGCTAGAATTTCCTTTCTTGAGATTTTGATTTTCTCGCTTCTTCTTCTTGGCACCCTCGGGAATGCGATCTCCAAGGTTGTTTTGCTGAAGTATTTGAGTCATTAGATCTATTTGTTTCTACATGCATGCAGATTCTTGATGGAATCATTTATGACAGTATGTGCATTTTTCCCCCTTCTTTCCCTTTCCACCTTTGGATCCGGAGGCTTCGATGAAGGGTTTTGAGTATCCTTCCTTCTTTGGATTTGCATGAGATTTCGTTTTTTCTTTATCTTTAGATTTCTAATATTGATGGCTACCATCTTGCAATGTAAGTACATGCGCCTTTGATTTTGCCCATGTTGATGAGCTTGGTTTGCTCTTGTGTCAGGGATTCGATAAATTCTTCAAGAGAAGGTATCTTCTTGGTGGCTCCAGAGGCGAATTTGGCTAAATTGAATGTGGATACAAACACGAAGAATTCAGGACCAAGTTTGGAGAGAATGGTGAGAACCATTTGTTTCTCCTCAGATTTATCAACCCCGCAAGCTTTGAGTTGCGATAGTAAATCCTTGTATTTTGTAAAGAAATCTTGGAGATTGTCGAAGCTTTTTGGATCCAATATGAGAAATTCCACCTCGAGCATGTATCCCCTCATCTCATCTTGTTTTTCAAAGAGCCCTTCCATGGTGGTCCAAGCTTCATTGAGAGTTTTACAGGAGGATATATGAAAAAGGAGATAGGGAGAAATGAGACTGCATATTGTTCTAAATGCTTCATCCATTTGATTTAGATACTTGGATTTTTCTATGGCTGATGTCGGTTCTGTCTCTGTATTCATGGTTAACCTATACAATCCTCTGCTTCAAAGATGCATGACCATCTTCTCTTTCCATGCAAATAAGTTGTAAGGTGTGAGAATGAATTCTTTTGAGAATTCCATTATTCCGCTATCTTCATTCTTTGGTACTTGTAAAAATAATTTGGTGTAGCTTTGCTTAGCAGTCTTTCGACTCTGATACCATGTAAATGTGTTGAACCTGCACAGAATAGATCTAGCTAGAAAATACCACACATTTGCAAAGATAAATTGAAAAAGAATAAGAAAGAGATAAAGAATGGAAGAATTCTTATTAACCATAATGAATAATGAATAATTTACACATGATATACTCTGTGTAACTCAACCAATGCGCATTGGAGGTGAAGCCAATGCGCCATAGTGGTGGTCTAGAGTGATCTGGACACACACCAGTAGTTACGGGAGTGAACTGCCACCTAGTCTAGTCTCTTGGGTAGTTACAGGAGTGAACTACCACATAGCTAAGTTAACTAGTCTATGTAATGTCCCCATTTTGGGACATTATAACTTTACAGAGTGCTATGCCTACCAGAGTAGCTAGATAGGGGTGACAGAGAGTTTGGGAGATATTGATGAGTTTTATTGGGCCTGACTTGCATCGTTCATCATCAGGATCCATTCCGCACAACTTGGTTTTGGTTTCGTTGCATTCCGATGATTTCCGTAATTTTGAGTTATTATGGGTCATATCTTAATTAATTTCACTAAGAAGGTCATAATGGGCATATTACTTGGAGAAGCTTCTTAGTGTAATAGCTCATCGGAATCAGGAAGAAGATCACTACAGGATAAGATGATGAGAAGTGACTTTCAATGGTCGGAGAAGCCATAAGGATGGATAAATCACTTTTTAGAGGTAAAATGATTAATTAATTAATCAATTAAGTGATTTAATCAATAAATAATAAAATAAAGTAAAAGTCACTTGGAGGGAAATGGTCAACAACGAATTAGGGTTTCAATAGTGAATTAGGGTTTTGGAAAGCTATAAGAGAAGAGTCATCGACCTAATTCAACATTATGCAGATTATGACTTGTCATTGAGGAGAAGAGGCACATCTCATGAGAGATAGTTCAGTGGATTCCAGGAGGAAGACACCAGTTGACTGATTTCGGTGTTGAGAGACACACTATAAGGTAGCTAGAGAGGTAGTGGTGGGGCCCAGAGGGCCCATAGTGATAATAGTGGAGGCTATTCAATGTAAGGTGGACTAGGTCCACTATATTATTAAATAAAATCCACTATGGTAGTTAGATATAATAAATGGGTAGTTAGATATAATAAATGTAAGATGACTTCTTAGAAGGTTCTATTTCTAGAAGATTCCTCCTCTAGAATGTTCTTAGATGATGGTAGCGTTATATAAATAGGTTCAAGTAATGTAATAAGATATGAAGAAAAATATTGTATTAGGAGCGGTAGATCAATAGGAGGAACCCCCCTTGAAGAGATAAGTGAACATGAGAGGATCCCTTCCATAATATGATCCATTGTATGGTGTTGCCCTACCTCAAGGGTTTGGTAATAATAAAGTGTGGTTTCTTCTATATTGTTTTGTGGATTTATTGTGTATTCAATATTTGTGGTGATTATATTGGTAGATATATTCAGGTTCTTAACAAGTGGTATCAGAGCACTTTCCTTGGCAGACATTGTGGACAAATATTTTTTATTTTTGCAGATTTTCTTTTTCGGAGAAAAAAAAAAAGGGCCGCGACATTCCATACAATTTTGGTACATTTGTGTGAAAAATTTGAAGAAACAGGTTGTATATCCGAGTTCCTCTAAAAAAAACACCCAAGTTGAAAAAAAAAATCGTCCAAAATGTAGTCCGGGAAATCAAGATATTGAAGTTTAAAAATTTGCAATTTTTCAAAGTTTTTTCCGCGGATGACGGCACAATTTTTATTTTTATTTTATTTCTGTAGCATTTGGAGGCTGAATTTACCCAAACAAATTACATATTTGAGTTCCTTTCACAATTTCATCCAATTTCAAAAACAAAATCAGCCGAAACGGAGTCCGGGAAGTGAAGTTATGAGCATTTTAAATTCAACATTTTTTTAGGGTTTTTTCAGAAAAAACTGCGATTTTCTGCCGTAATTTACTGTTCTATTTTTTGGGTTTTTTTATGACGGTTGCGGGACCGAAGAGTTCATAGGGTGCTCAAATGACTATTTCCTCTCAAATCCTCAAAGAAATTCTACAAATTACTGAAGCATTCAAATCTCAATTGTATGACACATTGGATGTTAGATTGCATGACCTTGCAGATGGCCTCAATGATGGTTTTCGTAGTATTCAAGATTCATTGGATATAATGCATGAGAGATTTCTTATGGTGGACATCAGGGATGAATATAATCAATAAATATATGCTTGGTATGATTTTGAGACCGATTGTGATGATTGATATATGGATAGTTGTCATTTCTGGGATGACAACCACTTTCATATTTTATTTGATGACTCTAATGCACCTTCTGTAGAGATCATCATTGTGACAAATCAATAGTCAATGATTATTACCAGTTTCCATCATGCATATTCTACAGTGGTATTATTCCTTCCAGATTCTGCTACGACCCTTTTCCACTATGTGGATGGATCTTTTTATTTGGATCCACGTGACAGGTGTCAGTATTTGGAGCATCATTTTCAGTTGGTTATTGGGTGTCGATATCTTCCATGTGGAGTTCACATGAACAGTTGGACATGGGACCTTGGTTTACAATGGAAGTTGGACTACTTCAGCATGGTGGCTACCATTTCTCAATGGAACATTGGTTATCTAGTCTACTTCAGCACTATGTTCCACACTTATCCATGGGACCCTGATATATGGTTGTACATCAAACATTGATGACAACGCTTTCATAAGGGGATGAAATGTAAGGTAGCTAGAGAGGTAGTGGGGGGCCCATAGTGATAATAGTGGAGGCCATTCAATGTAAGGTAGACTAGGTCCACTATATTATTAAATAAGACCCACTATGGTAGTTAGATATAATAAATGGGTAGTTAGATATAATAAATGTAAGAGGACTTCTTAGAAGGTTCTACTTCTAGAAGATTCCTCCTCTAGAATGTTCTTAGGTGAT
>ML777109.1:147772-183860 GCA_009831015.1 Picea engelmannii
CCTACCTCAAGGGTTTCTATAATAAAGTTGTGGTTTTCTATATGGTTTCATATATCTTGTGTGGTGATTGTTTCCAGATATCTTTGGATCTATTGTGATATTTTGTATTTAGGTATTTGGTTCTTAACAATGCAAATTATGGCTTGTTATTGAGGAGAAGTGACGCATCTCAGGAGAGATAGTTCAGTGGATTTCAGGAGGAAGACACCAGTTGTCCGATTTCGGTGTTGAGAGACACACCCTAGTCATCGGGAAGATCATTAAGGTCTTCCATCATTCTTCAACAACAGTTACACAGTGTTCAACAGCAAGGGCGCATTCATCCAAAGTGAGGACACAACTTTTGAGAGGGTTTTTAGTCGACTTATCCCATCCAGAGAGAATCCTGAGATTTCCCTCCGACCCATTTGAGAGGAAGGCAAGGCACATCTTTTTCTTGGTTCCTCATCAGATTCCGACGGAGGAATCAACTGGGGCGCATTTTCCAGACCTAGACGTGCGACACTTTTGACAGATACATTTGGGGTTCCAGAGCAAGCATCAGGCCATATTCAGAGAAACCCTTCCGACCCATTTCCTAGTAGACCAAGGCGGTCATTTTGAAACACATCTCGTCCGAGTCCGACGGTGGAATCACTAGGACGCATTTTGCCAGAGAAAGAGGGGTGCATTCCCCCAGGGGAATCCATCCGGGGTCCAAACCTAGCAGTAGAGGGGTCTGACAGTTACCAGTACTGAGGACTAGAGCAGGGCGCATCATTTGGGACAGTTTCCAGGCCACTCCGAGAGGTATAGCTCCCAGGGAAAACTTTCCAAACTTCCAGCAGTTACCGCATGAGCTGCCATAGTTCCAACGCATCCATTGATCCCGCAGTTCTCACATATTTCGGGTATTATATTTAGTTGTTTATTTGTATTCTGGCTAAGATCCTTTTGTCTTTTGATCTGGCTGAGTGTTGTCATTTTATTCAGCCGCATTCGGCCTTTGTAATCCATAGAGATATCATAATATAAACCTTGCAGTCCTTTGTCGCATTTATTATTTGTATGACCATTTATATGCTGTAAACGATTGATCCTACACACACATTATTAGTGTTTCCTAGACTAGCCAATTCAGGGACATTACAGTGGTATCAGAGCTGGTTTTCCTGCCAGCCTGAGGGGAAAATCAGATAAAGATCTAGATACATCATTACCAGCAAGTGGATTGACAGGAGCATAGATGGAGCCTACACCCATTAGATGTAGGGAGCATTGCTACAGTTGCAAAGTGCCTTGGAAGCCAAATCACAGATGTAGGGGTAAAGGGAAGGTGCACATTGTTGAGATGCACTATGACTGCAAGGATGAGGGGATGCATGTGAATGCAACCATAGATGCCTATTTGGAGCAGTCTGATAAGGCTAGTGACTCTTGCGCATTTGAGGGACAGTTGTATGGACATGATGATAGCGTATATCCTTCATCTTCCCCATTAGGGAATGTTGAGGATTCAACACTTCATCATAGTGGTGACACTTGTGAGGATTCATATTTGTTGGCACTTAGACATGATGATATTATGAGGTTGGATGACCTACTGGTGGGTGTAGACATGGCTTCCAGGAAGTCATGTATGGAGAATGATGAGCTTCCTATGATGAGTGAGCCACATTTTTCATCTTCTCAGTCACCTATGCTAGCCACGACACATGAGGATATTAGTGGCATTCCTGATATGGTAGAGGAGCCTTGTGTGGGGATTGTACACAAGGAACATATGGATCTGTAGACCCAGGAGGAAAGGTATGGTTTGGAGATAATTGACCTTACACATACCTATCAGTAGGAGGAGAGTGAATCACCACTTTTGGAGATTCCATGGATGGAGCAGGTTGTGGAGACTGACAGCTTGTTGGGACACTTACTCCCAAGATCGATCTACAGTGATGAGGATGCACTCCTTATTGGTTGGAATGACCATAGCACGTGTCTGGACACATTTGTATGGGATCCAGGCGTAGATGATATTAGTAGGGTGAGTGCACAGGAGGATACAACTGCCCATACAGGATATGGTGTGATTCAAATAGGGGTCGCAGTTGGTGATGGCGTGCAGTGGCATACATGAGGACTTAGTAACACGGGGGACAATGGGTAGTTCAATGCCTTATATTTTGAGGAGTGTGTTGTTGGAGATTCCATTGTTGACACTAGCAGTGAGAGACATGAGGTAACACCTCAACGGAATTGTGACCAGGAGTCACGACACTTGGCAGGACAGTTGAGAGTCAATGAGGACATGATCATGGTAGCCACTAGATGCATTGATGATACACATGCATTGGTGGAAGGTTATTGTTGGAGGGCCTCGATGGCACATGATAGTTCAGATGGGGGACTTGTCATTGATGACTTCCATACACTCAGGGAGAGAGTGATTGTGTTGAGGGTCGACTACCAACAATTGTTGAGGGATAGGGATTACCTATTGGAGGTTGGCGAGATGTATCACAGGGCACTGAGGGAGCAGGGGGTTGAGGTGGATTGACTCACTCATGAGTTGGTGAGCACATGGAGATTCTAGGAAGGCACACAGACAACCCTTCAAGAATCAAAGTCCAGATCAGAGGATCTCCTTGAGGAAATTAGACAAAGATCCACTACATCTATTTCAGCAGAGAGTCAGATATATCCCTCAACCACATTGCGAGAGGATGTTGGTGGTTTAGCAGTGGAGCACCAGTTGAGGGAGGAGCATGAAGAGTACCCAGGATCACTGATGAGTATGGAGAGATATGATCCAGAGATACATGAGGATGTCCATAGGTCACAGGGACTACCCTTCACGAGGGGTGTTGAGACAGTTGAGCACACACGTACACATGGGGATTCCAGAGCCAGGGGCAATTATGAGGACACTTTCATTTGTGTTCCAGGATTGGTTGACCTTCATGTAGAGGATGACCTCGTAGTACACTCAGGATCCAAGATGTTGCAGGTGTATACAGGAGATCACATGAGTATGCAAGGGCACACAATGATGAGTGGTAGTTCACAGAGACATACAAAGTTGTACAATGGGATTCAGGGGGACGCACTGGATTGAAAGGAGGAGATGTACTTAGTAGAGCATGGAGATTCCTCTCTCTTGCAGTAGTATACAGATCTGGGAGATCACCTTCGCCGTAGCAACAACTGCTTGAGTGATGATGGATGGAGAATTATTGACCCGCAGTTGGTAGAGGTACCTACTGTTGTACCTGGTGGTTGGTGTTCAGTGATGAGTACATGCGATTATTTACCATGGGTGTTGATGGATGAGCTTTTGGTTAAGTCCTTTGGATTGACCAAAGCATATGATACTTTCCAGTCCTATAGTTGGTTGCAGATATTTATGATAGCCTTTCTCGATACTTTCATCATTGACAACATCAAAGGGGGAGATAGACAATGGCAGGGGACATGGAGAGTTGGTAGGCTGAGACCACTTGATAGGAGTGTCTTGATTGCATTCATCAGGATAGGGGTGGATCATTAGGGGCAAACAGTTGAGGCCATGGGCGTGATGGGGAGTATCCTAGGACATGGGACAGATGATATCTCATAGGTTGCTACATATTCAGACTCTCATTAGGATGAGGGTGGAGTGATTTCGACAGTTACCAGTAGGGAACACCAACAGTTAGTGGGGATTGGAAGTGATGAACTTCCAAATTTGACATGGGATCCGGGAGTCCATTTGGTCAATAGTTTGTTTCATCTTATGAGGATCCAAGAGTGGAGGGTTCAATATGGATACTTTGAGCAGACAACCATGATCAGAGTAGAGCAACATCAACATGATGGTCCCTGTCAGAGACTAGCATGGGACCTTGGGATTACAGGACCAAACATTTCATTGACTGATAGAGAAGAGCGGACATTTGCAGGGGGGAGTCACTTTGATTTTTCATTGAGTTTCAGTATTGGGGAGAGCACGTCACTAACTGGTGATTCATTGAGGTCTTGTAGTACCTCACTATGGCAACAACATGTTCATTCGGTGGGGGTCGTGTTGAGTTTGGTATGGTTTGGTAGGATAGACCCATTTCAGGTTAGGCCATGTGTTATTTCCAGGAGACTCATGGTGTTGATATGTTACAAAACTATACTCCACAAGGCATTGTAGTTGACATTCTGATATGGGATCCAGGGATTGGAGTGCTTAGTAGTTCATCGTTTGATGGAGTTGAGTTTCGAGTAGAGTGGTTACTCAGGGAGTTGACTGAGATTCCTCGACCATTGATCATTCTACTCATTAGGAGCATGTGGGTGTCATGCATGGTGAGCACTTGGAGATACCACATCTTGAGGAGAGTCTACCTTGTGCCACACAGGTGGATATGGGACCCCGGTATCATATGTAGTTGGCTTCAGTTATTGCTTGAGGACAAACAATATTTCGACAGGGAGGACTGTAATGTCCCCATTTTGGGACATTATAACTTTACAGAGTGCTATGCATACCAGAGTAGCCAGATAGGGGTGACAGAGAGTTCAGGGGATATTGAGGGGTTTTATTGGGCCCGACTTGCATCGTTCATCATCAGGATCCATTCCACACAGCTTGGTTTTGTTTTCAGTGCATTCCGACGATTTCCGTAATTTTGAGTTATTATGGGTCATATCTTAATTAATTTCACTAAGGTCATAATGGGCATATTACTTGGAGAAACCTCTTAGTGTAATAGCTCATCGGAATCAGGAAGAAGGGCACTACAGGATAAGATGCCGAGAAATGACTTTTAGTGGTCGGAGAAGCCATAAGGATGGATAAATCACTTTTTAGAGGTAAAATGATTAATTAATTAATTAATTAAGTGATTTAATCAAGGAATAATAAAATAAAGTAAAAGTCACTTGGAGGGAAAAGGTCAACAACGAATTAGGGTTTCAATAGTGAATTAGGGTTTTGGAAAGCTATAAGAGAAGAGTCAGCGACCTAATTCATCATTATGCAGATTATGACTTATCATCGAGGAGAAGAAGCGCATCTAAGGAGAGATAGTTCAGTGGATTCCAGGAGGAAGACACCCGTTGGCTGATTTCGGTGTTGAGAGACACACCCTAGTCACCAGAAAGATCATTAAGGTCTTCCATCATTCTTCAACAGCAGTTACACAGTGTTCAACAGCAAGGGCACATTCATCTAGAGTGAGGGCGCAGCTTCTGAGAGGGTTTTTAGTCAACTTATCCCATCTAAGGAGAATTCTGAGATTTCCCTCTGACCCATTTGAGAGGAAGGCAAGGCACATCTTTTGCCTGGTTCCTCATCAGATTCCGACAGAGGAATCAACTGGGGCGCATTTTCCAAACTTGGACATGCGATACTTTTGGCAGATACATTTGGGGTTACAGAGCGAGCATCAGGTCATATTAAGGGAAACCCTTCTGACCCATTTCCCAGTAGACCAAGGCGGTCATTTTGAGACATATCTCGTCCGATTCCGATGGTGGAATCACTAGGACGCATTTTGCCAGAGAAAGAGGGGCGCATTCCCCCAGGGGGATCCATCCGGGGTCCAAACCCAGCAACAAAGGGGTCCGACAGTTACCAGTACTGAGGACTAGAGTAGGGCGCATCAATTGGGACAGTTTCCAGGCCATTCCGAGAGGTATAGCTCCCAGGGCGAACTTTCCAGAATTCCAGTAGTTACCACACGAGCTGCCATAGTTCTAGCGCATCCATAGATCCCGCAGTGCTCACATATTCCGGGTATTATCTTTAGTTGTTTATTTGTATTCCGACTAAGATCCTTTTGTCTTTTGATCTAGCCGAGTGTTGTCATTTTATTCAGCCACATTCGGCCTTTGTAATCCACAGAGATATCATAATATAAACCTTGCAGTCCTTTGTCGCATTTATTATTTGTATGACCATTTATATGCTGTAAACGATTGATCCTACACACACATTATCAACGTTTCCTAGACTAGCCAAGGCATGAACATTACAGTCTACCAGTCTTCAGTTAACTGACTGAAACAAAGTGAAGTGAGGAGGAGATCAGAGAATCATGGGTAATGCGCTAGTCTGGTGATGATCCCAAGAATAATGCGCATTAGCTAGTGATGATCCCAATGTTTCATGGTGGCAAAACCAATGCAGCATCTAGACTCCACTCAACTAGTCAAACCTAAGTGAAAACTAAAGAGAATATTCTCCTAGAGGAATATTCTCCCTAAACTTTAGGAGACTGGATAAAGACTAATAAACATAGGAAAAACCTTAGGGAAAAAAATTCCTAGGTGTGTGTGAAGTAACTCCAACAGAAAATGCATCTTGAACATTGTCATTTTTCTCTGTGGTAAGTTTAGTTTTTATAGTATGACAAGTTATTTTATGAGAAGTGATAATTATTGGCATTAAATCTGTCAATTAGTTGAGAAAAACATACATAACTACACACACTAGTACATGTTTTTGGAAAATAATTGGCATATTATAGTGTTTTGTTTATCAACTTGGAAGATACATATTTGTTATGGTTCATGAAGAGCTTCAATCAACAATTGGTTCACAATGAATGAACATATCACTAGTGGGATTTCAAATTAGGCGGGGAGCGTAACAAATCCTCCTCTCAACCCATTGAGCTAGATTCTATATATATTATCATATATTAATTACATGTAAATATAATGCTATAAAGGATTCATACGAGTAGGCACATTTTCGCGAGCACAAGGTGACCTTATAGTGTTTTGTTTTGATCTTCTTTCAATGTACTTTGACACCTCCCAGTCTATAGGACCTCTTTCTTTGAATTAGAATCAAAAGGAAAATTTAATCAAAATTGTAATCAATGATTTAAAAGATCCTAAGCATGTCTTAGCTACTAGAATTGTTGATGATATTACTATGTTGTACAAATTTGATAACTTTGAGCCATCATCTCTTCCATCAATTTTTATTGCTCATAATGATGATTTGGGCAAATTTTGGCATCAACGTTTTGGTCATCTAAATTATCAATCATTGCAACAACTATGTAAACAAATTTTGTTGACTAGTCTTTCGCTTGTTTCTTGTAGAGATGGTATTTTTTCTAGTTGTGTTCTCGACAAACATCATTGGGACAGTTTTGACATACGTGCCTCTTAGCATGCTTTGATCCCCTTGCATCTCATTCATAATGATTTGTGTGGTTTGTTTCTTTTTGTTACTTTCTCTGGGTTTAAGTTCTTAATTTTCATTGGTAACTTCTCCAAATGCACATGGTTTTATTTCTTAAAACTTAAGAGCTAAGTTTTTGACATATTTTTTGTGTATGAGGTCCTTGTAGAAAAACAATTTGGACATTAACTTTAGAAATTAAGAACATATAATGAAGAAAAATATGTTAACAACAAATTTACAACTTATTGCACCATATAGAGAATTCAGATGCAATGTGTTAGCACTAGGAGTCACCTTCAGATTGCATGGAAGGTAAGCCCAATACCCATCAAGTTATAAGTGAATGTAAGGGTGTTTAAAGGGTCAAATGGAAAATGACTCAAATGATAATGTTCTAACTCAGATAACAGGGCTAGCATGCACAATCAATTAAGGTCTTGGCTAACTTCAATCAGTAGTTTGGGAGTAAGTATGAATAGATGGAAGACTTGAATGAGAGAAGTGTAGGGGTTGCTGTAAACATCAGGTCGACAAAAGCCTTAGGAGGAAAGTTTCTTAACACAAGATCTTCTTGAACTAAGAAATTAAGGAAGCTAAATAAACATCATGATAACATAATGATCAAACATCCATCATAACATCACCACAATCATTCATGTGAATCATTCAAAGCATGAACATTTAGCATCAGAAGCAAATAGGCTGAAAGAGAAGATGATTTCTATTAGTCAAAAAGTCTTAAGTCCAATACATCACTAGATCACAGTTACTTCATCAAAATATTACAGTATAAGGGAACCTTGCTCAACGATCCGAACCTACTAAAGCAATTGATCTATCTATTTATAACAAAAAGGGACGCAACAACTAGAGATACGAGCTGGCCTCCTTCCCTTGAAAAACTCTAAACATTTATTTGCTCTAACAACTTATCTAACCACCTATGCTATAAAACAGGAAAATGTTGGTGACTAATTCAACTGAACTTCAAACTGAAATGATTCCCTTTTGCTGCGCAACTCCTTATTTTCCATGTGTCTTTCAAAGCATGTGGTTGTCTTCATGATGCCAACTGTTGTTTCTACAACCTTCTCCATCATCAATTTATCCTAAGTTGCTAGCTTGGTCCTCCTAGATCCCTGGTGTTTGTTGGCAACTTCCTTGGGTAGCAAATCTTGGTAGCACACTACAAGGAGAAAAGGTAGCGCCTATAGGTAGTGCCAATGTGCTATATATGCGTGCAAACTTTTTCCCTCTGTAAAATATTCGGTAGCGCCTGTAGGTAGTGCCTCTATGCTGTGTATGTGTACAGACTCTGCTCTCTATGCAATATTAGGTAGCGCAGTTAGGTAGCGCCACTGTGTTGTGCTTGTATGGAAATTATGTTCTCTGCCAAATATTAGGTAGCGCCACTTACGCTGCGTCTGTATGCAGATTTAGGTAGCATTGCCAAAACGTAGCATCTTCCATCTTGAACATGTGCAGAACAATTGGTGGTCTTTCATGATGACAAAATCATTTTAATTAGGTGCCTTGACCGTACAATAGGTAGTTCCCTTTACCACTGGGAAAGATAGCACTTAGCAAAAACCAAAAACTCTGATAGTTAACGCTTAGAAGCCTGTCTAGATGGCAGAGGAAATATTTGAATTTAGTTAACCCTCCCAAAAAAGAACCATCCTAAAAAATGGGGCCTACCTTTTTACCAGTTATTTTGTCATTTTGACACTTAACCTCACACTCTTTCTGGTAGAGAGAGGATTTTCAATTGACACAACAAAATTCTTCTTCTTAGCATTGACAAGCTTCTTCAGTGTAACAATGCTCTCCTTAGCTGCTGGTTTTTCATCTTCAATGGTAGCTTCAACCAACACCTGTAAATTTCTTTGGGCTACCTCATCTTGAAAGTGCTTCAACTTTGCCTTTAGCTTCCTATTCTGGGACTGAAAGCCTCTGTTTTGCCTGTAAAGATTCTTTAACTGTCTATGAAGGGGCTAGGCCTTTCTTGCTGCAAACCTTGCCAAGTCAAGGGTGTGACTGTAGCCATCCATGAGCTCTTTCATCTGAGCCAAGTTGACCTTATCTTCTGCTTTAAGATGAACTATTTCTTTTCTTTCATTTCTAAGCTCCTTGATAAGTCTTTTGTAGGTTTGTTTGTCAGGAGGAATAGTGGCATGCACAGTCTCACTAGGCTTTTTCTCATACTCCTCTTCCTCCTGCATGGGAAGTGTCTTGTCTACCTCGTCAGGTTCCTTGATGGCTTTCATTTTATTCTTTTTTCTCTGCACAGGTGTTTCGTCTTTTCTTTCAATAGGCTTCTCAATGCCTTTCTCAGAGGTTTCATCTTTCCTCTCCAAAGGTCTTTTAGTACCTTTACCCTTACCCTTTTGTACAGGGGTTTCTTGTTTCCCTTTAATAGGCTGAAAACTACCTTTACCCTTCTTCCTCTGAATAAGGGTTTCTGATTTCTCCTCCACAGGCTTTTCAATGCTTTTACCCTTCTTCTTTTGAATAGGGGTTTATGGTAAAGACTGCTCTTTGAAAACCTCCTTAGGAATTGATGACCTTATGAAAGGTCTTTTACCCTTGATTTCAACTGCTGGAGGAGAAGAAGGAAAGAGAAGATTCTTCCCTCTCTTGGATGTAGCTTTGGTAGAAGAAGGCATCTCTTCTAACCCTAGTGGAGGAGGCGGTGAAAAATCTCTGTGTGGAGAAGGACAAACCTCCTCCTCAACTTCTATGACATGCTTGCTGATCTCTGAAACTTGAACAGGGGCTTTGCCCTTTCTCTTTCTATTGGTCCCTTCTTTAGAAGTATTGGTGGGTAACAAAGGACTTGCCTTCTGTGATTGAGGAGTTGGTGCTAGATCCAACTTGAAATGAGAAGTAACAACAAAATGCTCCCACAAAATCTCTTTCTTACTCAATTCCTCAGAGACCAACATTCTGATTAATCCAGAGTGGGAAAGGCTAGAATCCACATCCTTGGATTTGACTTGTATCTTGTCTGACATTTTACGCATGCTCCTCAACAAGTAATAGGGAATATTCATCTCAACCTTACCAGTAAAATGTAGCAACAACCTTATATGGTACTGGTACAATGTGTCAAATCTCCCTTCACAAGTAAAATATCTTTGTATGATCTTCAATAATCTGTCAAATTGTTCAATCAATTGACTCCTTGGCATACTTTTTGACAAATCATTGGCTTGATATTCAGGTTTAAAGAGATATTTTGCATAGGCTGAACTCAAAACCATGGCTTTGAACCACTTTTCACCTGTAATGGGGATTCCTATTGTAGCTGAGATAGAGGCTTCTGTCACCTCAAACTCCAAATCTCCAACCTTGGTTTTCCTGCCATCAAAATGAAATGCAAACTGTCTTTCTACCTCTGGATGGCCTCTCTGCATGTTCTGAAAGAAAGAGAGGCACCCTACTCTTTGAAAGGCCTCTCTTGCTATGGGTTATGTATAAAAAAGATGCATGTCCACCGGTTCTGTCCTAACCACCTTGCCACCTTTGTGTGTCTTCCTCGATTGAGGAGTCTCCATAGCTCAGAATGAGGGATTTTAAAAGGCTTAAGGGATGGTAATGACTAGGAAGGCTTTGAATCGAGCTTCAAATATATAAGGATGACCCTTTTAGACAGATTGATGCTAGTAGGCCAAGCTCGACTTTAGGAATTACACCCTTAGGCTTATACAGGTATTCTGGAGTGTAAACAGTGAGGGAGTAATCCAAAATTGGCCCTTTGCAATTGAGTGAAAACGCTAAACTCCAAGATGAAAGGAAACAAGAAAGGCAAAGAGGGTTTAGGCAACGCCTCTGGGTAGCGCAATGCATACGTAGAGGATAGTCTATTTACAGGCTTGTGATCTGAATGACTGAGGTAGGCAACAATAAACTAACTTAGACACAGGCAATGAAGATACAGGTCTGGAAAAGAAAGAAGACTAGACTATCATGCAAAGACGAGCCCCTTACGACTGTGCAAACTTGGCCAACCAAAACCCGAGCACAAATTTCTTGTGAAAATTAATATGCAGAGGGGGGGGGGCAACACAAGATACCTGGAGTAGACACCTCTTGGAATCTTCAACGAAATCTCAGGATGAGATTGCGAAAACTTCATCCCTCAAACCCACTTCAGTCTCGAGCGTGGTTGCCTTGTTGTCACCTGATCAGAACTTGTGAATTTGCGCAACGCATCACTGTTGAGCCTTTCAAAAATATAAACCGTTACCAGGGCTTGTAAATGCAAGATATGATAAGCATCTTTAACTAATTGCTGGCACTGAAAACAAGGGACATGACATTAGTCGTGGCAATCATGACTTGAGGTGGAAGTATGATGAATTAAATAGGCGCTACGGAACTGCCTGATGAGTAGGCAACGTTTCCAATTCAAAAGATGATTAGATAGGTAAGTGAGGACGATGAGGCATGCCTATGAGGTCATGAGTGAGGAGAGAGGAGTGTCACATCAATCTAATCATGGGAGGGATCGACCTACAGACAAGTCACGAAAGGGACCAAAAAATAAGCCATGAGATAAAATGGTTCAGGGATAAAAAACCAATTTGAGGATCAAACTAGAGCTAAGACTCAAAACTTTAATCATCTAAGGGGTCCTACCAAACATAAATTTTAAAGGGATGAGACTTTAAAAGAAAATTTAAAATCTAAGGCTTAAAAAAGGATTGAAAACAAACTAAAAGACCCAAGGCAATTTAGTGTGATAACACAATGCATTGTTCCATATACACCACAACAAAATGATGTTGAGAGGAAAAAACACACATTAAAAGATATGGGAAATTGTATGATCCAATATAAGGGATCAAGTCTTCATTTTTTAGTGGAAGTCATTAATTATGTCAATTATATAGTACATTAGACTCCCACAAAGACTCTAAAAGATATAACACTAGAAAAAGCATGGAGTAAAATTAAATTAGATCTAAGCCACTTTTGTGTGTTTGGTAGTGAAGTATGCACTTACATTCATAATGAGAAAATGAAAGCATTACATTCTAAGAATGAGAAGTGCATTTTTGTTGGATATTTTGAAGATGTAAAAGGTCATAGAATTTTTAAATCTCATTCAAATGAAATTACTATTAGGAGAGATGTTAAATTTGATTAAGGTCTATTGGCTTGCATGTTTGATTCAACGTTCGTACCATCTTCAACTTGCAAACTATCTTCATTGAATATGCAATCCGCTATTCCCAACTTTTTTGCTAGTGCTCCTATTTTGGTTCATTGTTTTTTAGATGATGAAAGTGAGGATGAAAATCCACCTCCGACTACTCATCCTCCAGTTGATTCCATTGAATATAAACCTACATCATCATTATAGCTTCCTATATGGGTCTATACAAGACGAGAAGTGGTTGGTGATCTTGCTAGTGATATTTTAGATTAGCATCATGGATAGTCATAGTGCTAGTTAATCTCCTCTCTTTTGGCTCAAGTTTCAGAGACTTGTGATCCATAACATTCGTAGAAATTTTCGGCCATCCAAATTGGGATGCAACTATGAATGAAGAATATTGTTTCTTGATGGTGAATGATACTTGAGATCTTGTACATTTTCTAAAGAAAGAAAACTTGTCAGATGAAAATGACTATGTAGAAATAAGTATGCATCAAAGGGAAGTGTTAAAAGACATAAGGACTGGTTAGTTGCCAAAGGATTTTATTAGGTAGAAGGAAGTGACTATTCTAAGAACCTTCGCCCTTGTATCCAAAATGAATTCCATCCACCTCGTTCCATCCCTTGTCGCTTCATATAAATGGAAGGTCCATTAGGTGGATGTTAAATCCTCCTTACATGGGGATTTGCAAGAATAAATTTACATGGAACAACCTCTTCTCTATATTTATAATGACTCCAATCTTGTTTGTTGCCTTAAGAAATCTCTCTATGTTCTTAAGTAAGCTCCGCGAGCTTGGTATGCTAAAATGGATAGGTTTCTTTGTAACACCATCTTTTTTGGATGTCATTTTGACCTTAATGTCTATATAAAGAAAGCTGGAAACCATTTCATAATACTTGTTCTTAATGTTGATGGCCTTATCCTCACTGGTAGTGACTCCAAACTTTTAATCCAACCTTAAGAGGAAATTTGAAATGATAAAGTTGGGACATTTGCATTATTTTCTTGGCCTCCAAGTTTTGCACACTAAGGAAGGTATTTCCCTTTCCTAGTCTAATTATGCATGTGACATTTTTTTGTCACTTTCACATGAAACATTGTAAACCAACCCCATGTCCCTCCTAGTCTGTTGTCAAACTTGTGACCACTTGTACCACACTTGAAGTAGATGCCACTTTGTATTGTCAATTAGTTGGTAGCCTTTTGTATTTGACTCATACACATCTTAATATTTGATTTGTTGTTGATATTGTTGACTGGTATATGAAAACACCCCATGAGAGCCATTGAAAATAAACGAAGATGATACTTTTGTATATCTAGGGTACAATTCAATTTGGGATATATTACAGTTCATGGGGGACTCCTTTGTTGCTTGGTTTTTCTAATTTTGATTGGGATGATGACTCTAATGATCGAAAATCTATTGTAGGCTATGTTTTCAATCTTAGTTCCAGACCGATCACTTGGGTTTATAAAAAACAATTCCCCCTTTCTCTTTCTTCAACAAAAATAGAGTATCAAGAAGAAGTTAGTGCAAATCAATAAGCCTCGTGACTTCGAAAAATCCTTTTAGAGTTTGGATTCCAGTGACAACATCCTACCACATGATAATGTGCTGATTAGAGTGTCATCAACATGCCAAAGATCTAGTTCAACATTAACACAACGAACATATTGAACTACACATGGACTTCATCAGAAAGCTTCTTCAAGATCACATTATTGAAGTGCTCTATTGTCGTACAGATTATTAATTTGCATAATTTTTCATAAAGACTCTTACATAAGCAAAATTTTCTAAGCTTCGATCTATGTTATAGGTCAAGAAGTTGTTATTAAGGGGGGATAGGTTTTAATGCCTCATCCCTTCTCTTATTGTGTCATATTTGTAATTCCTTCAATCCTATCCCAAGTTGTTGTTAAGGGGGAATGTTAGGATATTTAGATTCTTAGGAGTTGGTTAAGATCAACTTGGTCTAATGTGTCTTTAGGTAAAACAAGTTTCTTTAGTGTGCGTTTTGTGATTATCTAATACAATGATCATGATTGTGTTCTAAACATAAAATGATCTGATGGTTCATCTTTTCCTTGATACTAATGACACTTGATTCATGGCTTAACACTCAATTGGTCCATGATTTTTATTTAAAGAGCACGGATAGTTACTTTCTAATGATTGATTGTGAGAGATTCATATGTAAACTATTTTCTTTCTTACATTAATATATCACATCAAGTCCATGCATTGACTAGGGTTGTGGACTGTTTTCAATCTTAGTTCCAGACCGATCACTTGGGTTTATAAAAAAAAATTCCCCCTTTCTCTTTCTTCAACAAAAATAGAGTATCAAGAAGAAGTTAGTGCAAATCAATAAGCCTCGTGACTTCGAAAAATCCTTTTAGAGTTTGGATTCCAGTGACAACATCATACCACATGATAATGTGYTGATTAGAGTGTCATCAACATGCCAAAGATCTAGTTCAACATTAACACAACGAACATATTGAACTACACATGGACTTCATCAGAAAGCTTCTTCAAGATCACATTCTTGAAGTGCTCTATTGTCGTACAGATTATTAATTTGCATAATTTTTCATAAAGACTCTTACATAAGCAAAATTTTCTAAGCTTCGATCTATGTTATTAGGTCAAGAAGTTGTTATTAAGGGGGGATAGGTTTTAATGCCTCATCCCTTCTCTTATTGTGTCATATTTGTAATTCCTTCAATCCTATCCCAAGTTGTTGTTAAGGGGGAATGTTAGGATATTTAGATTCTTAGGAGTTGGTTAAGATCAACTTGGTCTAATGTGTCTTTAGGTAAAACAAGTTTCTTTAGTGTGCGTTTTGTGATTATCTAATACAATGATCATGATTGTGTTCTAAACATAAAATGATCTGACGGTTCATCTTTTCCTTGATACTAATGACACTTGATTCGTGGCTTAACACTCAATTGGTCCATGATTTTTATTTAAAGAACACGGATAGTTACTTTCTAATGATTGATTGTGAGAGATTCATATGTAAACTATTTTCTTTCTTACATTAATATATCACATCAAGTCCATGCATTGACTAGGGTTGTGGACTATTTTCCTCTTTGAGGGTTTTAACCACATAATAATAATAATAATAATTTATTTTTAAGGTCACGACCAAGCTAGACACCAAATTGGTGTATTAGTCCCCATTTTTTGTGGGACAAGGGACCCCCTCCATGCAATGATTTGAATGCTAAAGTATACATATGTATACATACCCTACCCCCCTCTGGATTTGAACCTGTGACCTCCAAGGAGGAAACACATGTTCTTAACCATATATATTGATGCATTGATCTTTGATTTTTTTTTTGTGAGGAGTTTCCTTAAGGCGTTCGAACTATGTGGATATACTTTGTTCGAAAAACTCGAGAGGCCATGAACTTAAATGAAAAGTTGAAGTCGAAGAAAAATAAGTGTTGTTGCATCTTGAATGATATACAAAGAAACACAGATGATTAGATAAGGTTGGAATATCAAATTGATGAAATCAAAGACATGTACTAAAAGGCTAATAATTCTTTTGATAGAATCATAGATTGACAAGGAGTGTATAAAGACCCACCTGATACCTTACCAATATATTCTAGCAAGCAAAACCTAAAAAGTCAAGTCTTTTTTGACACATGGAAACCCTTATTGCAATACATCCAAACTATTCAAGAGGAAGTTACCAAGTCCTATAAAAGATTGTGGAACAATTCAGATGATCTACAAGAATAATTTAGAATGAAAGTCATGCCTCCCATCGATGATGCACCACTAGCCGAATTGATGATAGTTGAAGTAGAGGAACAAAGGGAAATCAATCATGTGATTATTGAACAATTTACAGAGGTGAATCAATAGATTCTTGATTAATACTTGTTGAAGCCCATCAAATTAATCACAATGACCAAAAATTTGATCAAGAGGGCGGCACACGAATTAAGGTTAGAAGTCTCCACCAAGGTCTGTGATGGAGAATTAGACTTCGAGAAGATGTAGTCCAGTAGGATAGAAGAAATTATGAAAGAACATGCCCTCTGGAAGCAATATCGAGATCAGATGGAAGCATAAAGGATAGCATCATCATGATAATTTTATAACTGATCTATTTTTTTTCTCTAGTATCTTATTTGTCATCCAAATGAGAATACAAAGGGACAAGCCCTAACTATCCCCTGACAGAAAGCAATTTCATAATGTAAAAAATCCCTCTTACTTTATAAAAGAGGAGGCTACAATTATAGAAGGGATTTTGATATGTATTGTATCAGAACAATACTTTTACTGTATGGTTAATGGAACCAGAGACATTTATGGAAATTATGATACTCGATATGTGCAAATGAGGTTATTCTTCTTGTATATGTTTATTTTATGAATGTGTGGATTATGATCTTATGAATTTTTTCTTTACTATACTCTGTATGTTCATATTTTCTAAATTTCCTTATGAGTATAACAATGGTATAATGAGTTGGTGAAATAACTAAATATTTCATGCTTATTATATTGTCATATCAATCCATTCCCTGTATTTATGAATTAATTATGTGCAAGTAGTATTACATCTTACTGTGCTCATTCTTGTAGTTTTCTCCTGATCGTGATAGTTTAGAGTAAGTTAGAATTTCATCTTAGAGTATATGTAGACAACTTAATTTAGTTTAAGTTCATATTTTAATTCATTTGAGAACATTATGTTCTCATATTCATATTTAGATAATACTTAGAGTGACAACCAGATCCACATACTGGTCAGAAACGCCATCTCAAACAAGAGCGACTCTAATTGGGACTTTCCATCAGGTGTTCTCCCATACTTGTTTGATAGACCGATTTTGGACCTGTCAACATACACTTGTATTCTAAAAAAATAGAACTACCAAAAACATTGTTTAGGGCCTCAAAAAAACTATGCAAGTTCATGACCTTCGAAATCTTGGAAAATTCGTAGAAAAACTATCTGTTTTACTGTTAGAACAACCTTTAATTTTGAGTTGTTGATCTCAAATTAGGTGAGACCTCAATCGTTGATCTTATTCTATAGGCCATCAACGATCGAAGTTATCCTTTTGGCGTGCACATTATTTTCCCTAAATTGTTGACCCGATCGTCGACCATTGACCCATTCCTTTAGAAAACGATTCACAACATAATGCTATACTAGGCAACCTGACCATCGACTATCGGTCGTCGACGATTCTCGTTTGTAGATGAAACACCTTACCATTTCAACCGACCCCCAACCATCGACCATCCCTGTTGGCTAACGAAAACACTTCTCCAAATTGGTCGACTTGATTGTCGACCATCGACCATTTCTTGGTTGACATGGCATGACACGTGGGTGATGATGTGACATGAAACATATACTCCAACATGACACTCTAGTTGATGTGGCATGATACATCGATGCGGACACCACATGACACGTCATCACCTTCCTTTATTCATCGGTCTTCGGTCATTTCTCTTGGACAATCCAAACACCTCGCCAAATCGGTTGACACCCGACCATCGACCATCGACCATTGGTGCCTTCTCTTGCTTGATAGAAACAATTCGTTGAATCGACCAACACTCAACCATCGGTCGTCGATGATTTTTTTTTGCGACTAAAACACTTCGCCAATTCGACTGACCTGACTATCGACTGTCGACAATTTCTCTTGGCCAACTCCAACATTTAGAAATTTTGATCAAAACTCGGACGAATCTAGATCATCGATCTACCATCAAGAAATGATCTTGGTTGTTGATCTATCAAATTTCTCCCAAATCTACCGATGCCATATCATCGATCATCGAAGATATCTTTTGGCTGAACTAAACTCTTCGCAAATATAGTCGACCTGACCATCAAACATCGACGATTTCTCTTGAAAAATTTCCAACACTTAGAAATTTTCGACTAAAATCCCCAATGAATCTAGACCGCCGATCTCCAAGCTAAGATGATCTAACCATCGATCGAATCCACTTCAAAAACCTCTGAAAATGAATCATGGTCGTTGATCGACTTCAACCTGCTAATGGACGAAAATGAATCCAGACCGTTGATCTGATTCATTTTACCAACTGCCAAAAATGAATCTCGACCGTTGATCTGCTCAACCTTCCAAACGACCAAAAACCTTATAATTTTTTTAAATTTATTAAAGTGAATTTGGTTCGTTGGTATCGGTCGCCGATTCACCAAACTTCATGCAAATCTATGTCGACCATTAAAACATGAAATTCAACTATTTCAAGTCGAATTCAGTTTCGCAACCACTAGATTCATGTCATTAAACTTCTCTTATATGGATATAAGGCAAATCCATCCTAATTTTTCTCATGAATTTGGAGATTTCGCTTTGATTTTTCTCCATGTTTTTCCCAAATTCGCATAGACCTAAGTCTGCAACAATGAATTTCCCAATTCCCACTCATTCTTGGCCCATAGAAGCCCAATGTTTGAACTTGAGGCTCCAATACCACTTTGTAAATTACAAAGTACCCAATTGAGTAACATTAAGTATGAAAAATACATCAAAACTAAGAATTACTACTAACTTAATTTCCTGTAGCTTACCAGCTACATATCACACATAGATTAAACCATTTGACTGATACCATATTCTAAATGAATCCAACAACATAAAAAAAACCATGAATGCAATTTCAAGTAAACAAAAAACACATAACATTCATATAAATGAATTTGCACAACGGAATAAGCATAATAATAAAACAAAGAACTTATTTGTATGCATAATAACCAATTGGTTGCACAAAAATGATGAAATTCCCAACCATAGGCATTGTTGTTCATTTTCTCTCAACAACAGGCCACCCCTGAGATGAGACTATGAGTCCACAAGGAGATTCGACCCTCTGGCTATCCAATCTCCACACACAATAGACCCAAACCTAGGTTTCACTCTATTCCCCACAACCTGCACAACCTAAGGAATGTGATTCCCCTTCATTGCACACATTACCTCAAGCCTTTTCACATTTCCACTTCCCTCTGGGGCTCCAATGCACCTAGTTGACCAAGAATCCTCCCATCTACTCTAGGAGTGCTCATAATAGCTTTCACAAGGCTCTTGAGCTAGTTCCTCAACATAAAAACGTATTACAAGACTACAACCTGATTTACAGAAACACATGCCTCTTTCTCAGCATAAAACACAGGCAACCAATGGCTTCCTTCAAGAACAACATGGGTGGTGTTATTTCTAGCACTCAACTCATCTCTTGTTGTCCAAAATCTGCATGTAAAACTTGTCTTCATTTTTCATATGAATTTCCCTTCTTCTTCTTCCTTCCTTTCTTGACTCTCACTCTTCCCAAAGATGATTGTACTTTAGCCCATGCTCCCCAATAACTATGGGATGTGACCTCTCACACCCACCCTCTTACATGAGTTAAATGATTGGCTTTGGGAATACTCAACAACAATAGAAGGTTATACACAAATATAAATAATAATTCATGAATGTGGGTTGGATTAATACCCATAAATAATTATCCCTTGGACCCTCCTCTTTCTTGTGGAATCATAGCCCCCCCATCGTTCTTCATCTCTTTCATATCTCAACCAACGATTATTACTTTTATTAATTATTTCAATGCACATAATATACAATTCGTCTCCCGACCATATTAAAATCAATATGGGCTATTTGCCACCAACACATCGACTCACCAATATAATTCACATTATATAATTATAGTGTAATTTGCGGGGATTAAAATTGGGGATGTTGCAAACTTTCATACAACAATCTAGTAATTTATGAAAATAACCCAAACATCCATTGCACAAAACATATAAGAATTTAAACCAAGACAGGAAAAACTAGAACCATTTTATTATGCTAGGAGAATTCATTACAAAGGAGGTGAGTTATGCATGCTCAAAATCTCATGCATTTTTACTCACTAGCAGACTCAAATTGCATATGACCATGGCTTCGCGACACCTTCACTTAATGTGTACATGCTTCTTGACTCCTTCGTCCATCGACTTCGAGCAAGTTTCCTTTTGAGATCTTATTAATGTTCCTTCAAGTTTTTTCCCTCGATTCTCTTTTCATCTACCATTGCTATCCTCACTTCATCCTTCATTGTTTTAATGGCTACCTTTGGAAGACCAACCATCACAATCATTCGCTTCCAATTCCAACTTTGCCAAAAAAGACAAAATAGAATAAAAAAAGAAGGATACATTTATTACAAATTTTACAAAGGTTTGTCAAAGATCCAATTTGAATCAAATTTGCTATTCATATTATTCCATGATTCATATTATTCCATGTTAGATGAATAAGTTTGCAATGCCATCTTTATTAGTAACATTGAATTAATAATGAGTTGGGCCATGTGTGTTGAAGGCTAAGAGTTTATATATTCGTATATTTCTCTTGAACAATTCAAATCTTTGGGTATAATGAAATTCTATTCCTGTTGTTTCCATCTTGAGTTTATGCTATTGTGTGGTTTTTAAATTCTCTTAAGCCATGGGTTGGTTAGTTCCGTTTACTGAGATATTTTCTAATCAGTTTCATTGGTCAAAGAAGCACTAATACAAAAACATGTTGGTTGTTAAAATTGTTGAAGTGTACCTTTAAGAGTGGGAAAGACAAAAATAATATTGGAACAATGCCATTGATTGATCAACTACACCTTTCTGATTGGGTTTCATTGATATATTAAACTCTTAATTAGGTGTTGAAATAAACACTTTCCATAGTTAAAATTATCATTGTCCATCGTATTAAGAGTGTTGCAAAAGTTATTTCATATATAACTCATAAACAAGTGACATACCTCAGTTGGATTTATTGTTGTTGTTTAACTCATAAAAATATTAAACAAGTGACATACCTCAGTTGGATTTATTGTTGTTGTTTAAATAACCCTTGGGAAAAAACCCTAGCTATGGCGATGAGGGTTTCGAGATAGGAGGTCAGATGCTGACATAGCCCTTTCCATGGTGGCGGTGGTTTCGAGGTGGATGGTGGGTGGATATCCATGTAGTGATATCCTGGTGGATGCAGAGCTTTCACTGTGAGGTGTATCTGTTGGGATTGCAGTGCGTGGTGACATGGATTCTTTGGTACGGGTGGTGTGGTGAGATAGGGACTTGGATGCCTTCTGTCCTTTGTTGATTGGTATATGTGTCTGGAGCTAGGTTTTTTGTAGTCCGTTTCGAGGTCACGATGGCCTTGGATGACGTGGGAGGCCTCGTACTTCCAGATGATGAGGATTTTTGGAGTAAGGAGGGTGTTATTGAGTTAATCGAAGGATCTCTAACTCAAAAGAAGGCTTGTAAGGACATTTATGAGATCTCTCGGGGTCAGTGTAAGGGTTCACCATCTTCTCCGCAGGAGGGTGTTGTTTGTGCCATTCTAGTGCTGATTCTCTGCGTAAGGTTGCAGCGGGGGGTTTTGTGGGTGGTAAGACTTCTGGAGAAGCAGGGATTATCGATGTCCCAGGTGGATATCGTGGTAGCAGTTGGAAGGGTTACAACCAAAAGATCACAAAGAAAATGTCGAGACCAAAGAAACGTGCATGGAAGCACAAACCAGGGTAATGTAAGATGATACTAGGTGATGATATCGGCCCGGCGGAGGTGGCAGACTTTGCTTTATGTGATTTTGTCAACCACTTCACCTATTGGAGCATGCATAAGTCGAAAATGCTAGATTGGGTTGCAAAGAACTGGAGAGGGTGGTTGGGATATTCTCCAAAGGTTAAATCTTTGCTTGGAGGTTGGTACCGGTTTCTGTTAAAACCCCTGAGGACATGGCAAAGGTGATGGAGGGTTTTTGGCGTTGTGGGAATGGAAGAATTATGCTTCGTCGCTAACATGTAAGTTTTAACCCTTACAAGGATTTTTTTACCCTTAGACATCTTTGGGTTCGCCTTCCTAGACTGTCATGCCACTTCTGGAATCGTGAAGCTTTGGCTGCTATTGGAAATAGGTTGGGGAGGTTTCTTTATGTGGAGGAGGACTTGTTCGAGGATATGGATCGACAAGTGGTGAAACTGTATGTTGAGATTGATGTTTCGACTGGCCTTTTTGATACTTTAGAGATCTCACGGAGGAACAAGGTTCACAAGAAAAAAATTGATTATCTGGGTGTTCCCTTTCGCTGTCCGGTTTGTCATAATGTTGGTCACTTAAAGGATGATTGCCCGGGTTGGCTAGAGGAGATTGATTCATCGAAAGATTCAATGGATGCATACTCAGAGCTTGATGAATTGGAGTCCGCGAGGTTCATTGCTGGAAAGGCATTCACAAAGATTGAACCAAATGTCCCCTTTTTGAGTAAGTTGAAGGCGATTAACCCTGTCCTTTTCAATTCCTTATCTATATTTGAACTAGAGATGCTGAAAACATCACCTTTTTTAAATACATCTGGATCATTTAAAAATATTTCGAGCGGGGAGGGTTTTGTGGGGGTTTCCTCGGACAAGGAGTTATCATCTGGTTCTCCATTGGAGGGTTCTTTCACTAAGCCTTTGTTATCGTCTGGTATGTCATCGGGGGTGGTTGGTGAGACTTGTAGTCTGGGTGGGAAGAGTTTGGAGGTTGAGGATGTATTAGGCGGGTCTGGGGGATCTACTGGGATGTGTGAGGTTTCTTCATATTTGGATGGCGTCGAGTCAGGGGTGGGAGGCACGAGTCCGACTCATCCATCGGGGATTAAGGGTCTTGAAAAGCTGGGTGGTAGCTGTTTGGGACTCATGTCTTTGGTGTTGGATACTCGTATGCCTTCAGATGATGTTATGTCATCCACACCAGTCTTGATTAGCAAAGGTTCTACATTTGGGGGCCTGCAGAAGGATTTCTCCCCGGTTAGAACACACAATTCTCGTAAAAAGGTGATGGATGGTGGATCCATTAAGTCTTTAGGTTTAAACTCTAAAAATCGGCCACTTAGAGATACTGGCCTCTCTAGGGTGGAAATATGAGGATTTTATCCCTTAACATCTGGGGAGTGGGGGGAGACACAAAGTATGTCTTTCTCAAACATTTGTTGGTGTTGGCTCATCCTGATTTAGTGTTATTTCAAGAAACAATGGTTGCGACGAAGAAGTCTAGAAGGGCATTGGCTAGGTTGTTTCCTGGCTGGGAATGCTGCTCCTTTGATGTTGTGGGGCGTTCGGGCGGTCTATTATGTGCCTAGAATAAATGTGTTTTTGACCTGGCTCCTTTCCTTATTGATGCAGGTGTTCTTTTGGAAGGAACTTGCAAAGAGTTGGGTTTTCAGATTAAAATACTAAACGACTATGCTCCCTATGTTAAGCGTCAACCTTTATGGGAAAAGATTTACAACTCTGGTTTACTGTTAGATCCTGATCTGATTATTGGCGAGGACCTGAACCTATGTCTGCATGACAGGGAGGTTTGGGGGCCGACTGCCAATGTGGACTTGTTGGCGGAGTACTTCTGTGATTTGTTTTGTTCGGTTGGGTTGATTGACTTCTGGGAGGGTGATGTCATTCCTACTTGGCATAACGACAAGAAGCATCAGGCTTATGTGGGGAAGAGGATTGACCAATTTCTTGTGGCTGAAGCTCTCCTTAACGTATTTTCGAGGCATCGATCATGGGTAGAGGAATTTTCCATATCTGATCACCAACTTGTCATGATGGAGGTGGTGAGATCATCAAAAAATATATCCTTCCAATTTAAATTCAATTCGACATGGCTGGGAGTGCCGAGTTTTGATAAGCTGGTTACTGAGTTTTGGTTAGGCGATCGTGGAGAGGAGTCTCTGTACCCTATGCAAAGGTTGGTGGATAAGCTCAAGAGGCTAAAATCTTTGGTTATTGCGTGGGAAAGAGATCAAAAGTTGATGAATCGTGACACTTTGTTGCAGATTGAGATTGAATTGAAAAGGCTTTATGGAAAGTTGAATCACTCGGTGTGGGATATTGCTGATAGAGAAGGTATTTTTTTTCTGGAAGATAAGAGAAAGGATTTGCTTTTAATAGAGGAGAAGACGTGGCATCAGAAAATTCACGCCACGTGGCTGGAGCTGGGTGATTCAAATACTTCTTATTTTCATAAAGTTGTTGAGCATAGGAGGAATAAGAACTCTATATGGGAGATCAATGACTGTTCTGGGACTATGGTAAATACTCAGAAAGAGTTGGAAGTGGCAACGGTGGATTATTATAAGGGGTTGTTTGCTGATGGGGGGGAGAATGTTATTCTTGAGCAGCTGGAGATTGTAAAACTCTTCCCTCGAATGTTTTTAGAGGCGGACTTGGAGGAGGTGGGAGCGTCGGTCACTTTGAAAGACATAAATGAATTGATGGAGAAATTTGCTAAGGAAAAGAGTCTTGGTCCAGATGGATAGACGATTGAACTTTATCTATACTTTTTTGATATTATGGGACATGATATCTTGGATGCTCTGGAGGACTCTTGGGTGTCAGCTTTGATGTGTGGTGGCTTAAATGATACCTTCTTATCTTTGATATCAAAATGTGATCGGCCAGATAGATTTGAAGACTTCAAGCCAATTGCTATTTGTAATTTGATTTATAAAGTTATTATGAAAATTATTGCTAATAGGCTCAAACCTTTTTTCTCTAAGGCTTTTACAACAAATCAGTTTGGATTCTTAAAGGGGAGGCAACTTATGGATGCGGTTGGATTGGCACAAGAAGCATTGCATAGCATGAAGATTAAGAAGAAAAAGGCTGTGGTATTAAATCTTGACCTCAAGAAAGCATATGACTGTGTCAAGTGGGATTTTCTGCGGCTAGTGCTCCTGCAAATTGGCTTAAGTCTTCACTTGGTAAACTGGATTATGGGGTGTGTTTCATCTTCATCCTTTGATGTTTTAATAAATGGTAGTCCGACTAAATTTTTCAAGATTTCGAGAGGGTTGCGCTAGGGTTTCCCTATGTCACCATTTATTTTTATTTTGCCGATGGAAGGACTTAGTTTGGCCCTACATAAAGAAACAGGGGAATGTTTGATTAGTGGAATTGGTGTAGACTAGATAACAAAGCTAATTCATATTCTTTTTGTAGATGATGTGCTTATATTAAACACTGGAAATTTTGAGGAATGGAAATCCATCCAAAAGATCTTGTTGTTGTTTTGCCGTGCGGTGGGACTCCAAATAAATACTCAAAAATCTGCTTTGTACTGGAATAGGTTGGATGATCATGAGGTTACTCTCTTCAAGGATTTGTTGGGTTACAACAGCTTCCCAATTTCTGGAGGGATGAAGTACCTGGGGGTGTACATAAATCCTGATAGCTATCTTGTGAATGACTGGAGGTGGCTTATTGCTAAATTTGAGAAGCGCATTTCTCATTGGACCACTAGGTGGCTGACTTTGGGTGGGCACCTTGTTCTGGCTAAGTCGGTCCTAGATGTTGTTCTTGTTTATTGGATGGCCTTATTTTTCTTGCAAGTTGGTATTCTGGATTCCCTTCATAAACGTGTTTTCTCTTTTATCTGGACTGGAGCAAAAGTGTATGAGGGGGCTCACTTTTGCTCTTGGGAAACATTGGCTAAACCTTTTCATTATGGTGGTTGGGGACTCAAGCATTTACCTACCTTTAACTTATCATTGGTGGAAAAGTCTCTGTGGCGGGATTTTTTTAATAAGGGTTTATGGAGTGTGGTGTTGTGCAAAAAATATCTAAAGGGGCTTGAGGTGCACCTATGGGTGAGGAGCTTTGATGGGTGGCCTAGAAGAGCCTCTTTCATGTGGAAAAGATTGATGAGAGCATTTCCTGTACTGGAATATTGGTTGGCTTGGACGCCTGGAAGGGGCTTTGTGATAAGGCTTGGAGTTGATGGGATTAGGGGGCTTGGGGATGCAACCTTTATTTCAAATGGACTGATAAAACTGCTACAACCAAACAACTTTCACTATCTATTTCAAGTCTATGACAGGGGCAGAACTGAGAAGGATCACCATTGGTTTAATGTGGCGAGGATTGTCATTTGGGATGAGTATGCTGGGGAATGGAACGATTTTATACAGGTGCTGGGCAGTGTTGGGATTTTTCTGTCAGATGCTCCTGATCATCTCTGTTGGTCTTGGAATGGTGCCTCTGGTGAAATGATTATTAAAGAAGCTTATAATGCATGTGCGTGGAAAAAGTGGAAGAAGGTGGATAGATGGTGGGCTGTGATGCTCTGGAAGCTTAATATGCCTCTGAAATTGAAATGTTTTGCATGGTTAATGCCGTCGAACAAAATTCTCACATGGGACAATTTGTGTAAACACGGTTTTAATGAGCCAGGACTCTGTGTCCTCTTCTATCAGAATGTGGAAAGCGTTCAACATATCATGAATGATTGTGCATTTACCTGTATTATTTGGCAGCGTGTGATGAAGCATTATGGTATTACTTTCAATTGGAAAGGATCTGGACTTAATTCGGGCATCAGGCGGTGGATGTGACTATACCCGACTTACAAAAGAATTCCCTTTTGGATATGTTGGAAGATTTGGATATATAGGAACATAATGATTTTTGAGATGAAAATCAAATCCATGGATTGGATGGTCTCCAAAATTTTGTCAAACTGTGGGGAAGGCACTGCTCTAAAGAAAAAGATCAGAATTATCAAAAAGCCCCTTTTCTATGCCTCCATGATCAAGGTTTTTTTTTATGGTGCTTCACAATGGTGAGGATTGGATTGTGGAGCTGGTGGTTTACTACAATTCTCTGATGATATAAAGGTTAAGTGGAAGCTGAGGATTGGACAAGGCTCAAATTCAAAAGGTGAGTTGATTGGACTCTGGGTTACTCTTTTTCTGGCATACAAGGTTGGGCTTCAAAGCATTCATATGTTGGGTGATTCAAGAGTTATATTAGATTGGTTCAAAGGTGTGTTTGATCTAAACATTGCAGGGCTTTCCTGGTGGATGAGAAGAATTAGACACTTAGCTACACATTTCTCGGTGATCTATGCAGACCATGTATATAGGGAGCACAATATGGCGGCAGACCAGCTATCAAAGGAAGCGTTGAGTTCATCTGATGACTTACTTATCTGGTGGGAAATAAGGGAGGGCCAGAGGGGCCCCTCCTATGCCTACAAGCTTTATTAATTTTTTTTTTTTTTTTTTATCTCTAATGCATGATCCTAGAAGTTTAGTGTTTTATTTTGAAAACGGTGGATATCTGATATTTGCGGGAGGATTTTGTTTTTTCAGGAATGTATTGTAGATGTATCCTAGTATGGTTTAAACATGTGACTATTCGAGAGATAGTGAATGTTTTGTAGATTTGTGAAAAGTTGTAATAGGAGATGACACATTTTATATATTAATATATAAAGGATTTTTTTCAGTTTGAATATATATATATATATATATATATATATATATATATATATATATATATATATATAACTCATAAAAAGGGCCGCTCTTCTTCAAGAAGATTGTTCTTTAAAAATATAATGCATAGAGGTGCCAAATTCTCTTTTAATTGCTGCATGGAATCCTTGAATTACTTCTGCATTGTTTTTTCGTTTTCCAAACTAGCAGGGAATAGGTTATGGAAATATGAAACGTGCATTCAGTTATGATTCTCAAAATAGATTATTTGCAATCTCTTAATTCTAGAAGTCATCTGCTCTAAAGTAACACTAAACTTTTGCATGCATACTTCTTCTGAAGTGCAATATATTTAGGTATGTTGTTATTTACAGAGCCTAATTCCAAGAGAATGGAACTCGTGACCTCCCCAAATTTTGCAATCTCTTAATTCTAGAAGTCATCTACTCTAAAGTAACACTAGAATTTTGCATGCATACTTCTTTTGAAGTGCAATATATTTAGGTATGTTGTTATTTACGAAGCCTAATTCCAAGAGAATGGAACCCGTGACCTCCCCAACTTTTGGGGGAGTGATTACATGTTTGTAACTTACTCATAACTACTTCAAATCATCTATAAATTAATTGTAACTCATCTATAATACATGTCTTAATTTGAAGGTTATATATGATCCTTTACACCCAAACCTGCTCCAAAATTTTGTTCCAAAAGCTTGCTCTAAGAATTTCAATCCTTTTCCATGTTAATCAAATTGAGTTTACTAGTTGACCCCTCACTAACCTTACTATATCATGAGGATACTCTTCTTTCCTTGGAACCATTGAACTATAAGGCCTATATGAAGGTGTATAGAAAATAACTATTGTGAAAGGGCTCTACCCTTTTCACCAATAGATTGTGAAACTCTTCAAAATGAGCAATGTGGAGTCCCCACTACCAAAGTCTTCACCAATTTCTTCATTAAAATGTTTAGCATAACCACATCCATCTATCATTAGGGTGTATCAGCTTCCTTTCATGGCCATCCTTCTTATAGTATTGATGCAAAATGCCACATATCTTTCCATACACAATTCCTAATTTTTAATTAATTAATATGTCTATTATTAACCCAACGACATGTTTGTCCCATACATAATTTCTAATTTCTAATTAATTTAAATTAATATTATTCAACTAACTTCCAACTACTTTTCCTATTTTTACTCATCCACTTATCCTCATATCTTTTAAAACCCACACGTCGGTGTGTGCACATATTATCACTTTTTAAAAATAAATAGGTTAGAAAGTGAACAATTCCTATTACTCATATGTTCTTAGTATATATTTTGGACTTTATAATAATCAAAATGAAATCAAATCTATTTTTCCCATATATGTCAATTGTCAATTCAATTCAATTTGAATGGGTGCACTCTGCTTGCATGAACAATAATTTCATGAATGCACTTATATTATTTAAAATATCATTTCCAAATGCTATGCATGTAAATAATACACTTTATTTTAGAATAGTAAATATCAACCAATATCTATATAAGGGTGAGGCCATGATTTCCCTTCTCACCCTGTACCAAGGATAAGTCTAGTTCACTTCAAATATTCAAGTACACATATATTCATGGAGGGGGAGATGATGTGACATGTGGTGAGATATTCCTATCTCCATCCCATTTTCTCTTGGTGAGAGGTTAATGGCCACTAAGGAATAAGGACTTCATTCCTTATTGTGCATCCCTCAGCTAAGCCTCATGAGTGATTGAATCTAAGGCTTTCCCTTATGGAAACACATAACCTCTTAGGTAAGAAAATGAATTCTCCACCCTATTACATGGAGGGAGTTGCTAGTAGGCTATGAATAGGAACAATATCCCCCCTCCCTCGATAGTACATATCTTCCACCCCTTTCATAAAACCATTACCCATGTATAAGCTTAATTGGCAATATTCATCCATGTCTCTATGAACATCTAAAGACACATATCAAATAACACTATCCAAAGCAAGTATACGTCTTAATCACATGTTTGCAAATAATATCCAAATTGAGACACATGCCTCGTGAACCCAATTTGGGTCCATATAACTCGACTTGTCCTGGAATCCATATACAAATAGTTATTGTTTTTACACTTGGTAGATCATCACTAGTTTTGCAAAAATATACCAATTCATTCATATCAATCATGTATCCATCATTAATCATCTCATAAATTTATGCAAAAACTTATAATATCCAATAACATCAAATAGGTCTCATCATGTTCATCATTCATACAAGCTTATCACATAATATAATGATAAATGATTATATCAATAAAAAGAGTTTTAAACATAAATCCAATTAAAATGTGTCGATCAACAATACTAGGTTGTCCAAAATCAAGAATGCCCTCAAATAACAATAATATATAATACTGATGATTCTAGTCAAAAGAGGGGCATTACAACACTCTCAGTTGTCAAATGGTTGGAAGTTCGATATATTACATATTTCCTTTATAGTTAATTTGTTCTCTACATTCATGTCAAACCCTCAAAAAATTCATGGGAAAGAAACAAAAAAATTCTCAAATATGTTAGAAGCATACTTGATATGGATTGGAATATATATTAATAGAAGATTTTAGACTAATTGGCTACATACACATTTGGATAGGTTGTGTTGATGATATAAAGTCTACATTAGAATATGCATTAAGTGTGATCAATGATAATTTCTTGGTGTACCAAGAAACAACCTACATTTTTATTGCTCACAATAGAAACCTAGTATAAAGCAACAACAACATCACGTGATGTGATTTTGTTGACAAGAGTTCTATACGATCTACATGAGAAACATGGGAAGACCACATTATTATTTTGTAATAATCAAAGTACCATACACATGATACAAGTTTTTCATGGTATTAAAAATCATATGGAGATTCAACATCCTTTATCATAAATATGTTACAATAGGGTCTACTCGAGTTATACAATTCATGAAAAAATATCAAGTGGCAAACATATTGCATAAAGCCATTGCCAAATGATAAAACCCACAAGTTCATAGATAAACTAAGAGTCTTCCTAAATGGTCATGATGGGTTAGAAATGCTGGAATAATCCCATTTGGAATTCGTGATTTCTATTGCTTCACGAGTCATTATGGTAGTTGCAAGTAGTTAGCATGAGTATTATATGGATATGTATATCATCCATTACTGTCATGTGCTAATGCACAATCATGGTGGTTTCTCATGATACATTAATGGTAACGAAAATTTGGAAAAACAACTATTTCTTGACTTAGGGGATGATTTAAGGTACTTGTACAATAAATTTGAATTGAAATGTAGAAAATTTAATTTAATTTTGAAATATATAAATTTTATTGGAAATTTTGTATAATTGTGTTCAAATCAAGTTTTTATAATAGTGCTATGCTACTTTTTCTGCAAAATATAATTCATTTGTTAGTGTTAGTGTAACACTTTAATACTTAAATGATGAAATTTCTTGATAAATACTTTTACAAATGTAGAGAATAATGTCTACTAGTACACAACATTTTTTACAATATTTTTTTATATTATTTTTATAATTAAAAAAAAAAAATCAACAAAGCCCTAAAACTATAAAGTCAAGTGTCAGTGTATGATTGGAGGGCCTTTACATACTCAATATAGATAAGTGTGTGGGGGGGTTGGGAAATGTTGCTCAACTTTTGTCTAAAAACAAGTTCATTTTTTTTCGTGAAAAGAATAATTTTAACCCAAGGTATTTTTGATTGAGAGTTTTGGAGAGTCCAAAGATTCCCAGATTCATAGGTGGCCAACATTTTTTCAGTAGGAAAAGGTTTTTGGTTGAAAAACTGCTTTTAAAAGCAAATCAATGCAACCGTACCCATTTTTTACTTCTACATATTTGGATGAAAAACCATTTTGACTTGTCAATCCAAAATTCAATTCACACTTTGTAATGTTTGCGTTGCTTCCAACATTCAATTCACACTTGTTTATAATGTTTGTGTTGCTACCCAACATTCTTGTCACTTGTGTACCATCAATTTTCACCTCTTTTCACGGAAGTACATTTGTTTTATTATTATTATAATGTTTTTTCCTTTGAAAAATATCAATCAAGCAAACACAAATGCCATTGAAATTTTAATTTTTTAAAAGACCACATGAAACCACCCCAAAATGCCAAAACCCTAACCAAAACATAAAAATAAACCTTGAACCAAAAAAATGGTGTTTAATTTTTTTTTGGTCATTTTTGTTAAACATGATCTTGACAAACACAAATGTTTCCGGAATTTAGAAAAAAACAAATCAAATCACCTTATATTGAAAATATGAAACCCAAACATACTGCTATGAACCAAATTCCCCATATATCATAAAAATAGAAAGAAGAAGTAACTCCACACCTTTATAATGATAAGGAGTCAATGAATAAGAAGCCACTCCGAAGGGGACAATCTTTATTTACAATATGTCCAATGCAAAAGACACGATGCTTATACAAATGAATCTCCTTTATTATGAATAGGAGGTAAAGTGAGCATGATGTAACCTACCACTAAGTCGACCTAACCATAACTAATATACTAATAATGAGAGAGGGTTACAGACTTAATACATACCAAGTTGGACATATCAAATCCTAAAATGGACCTATAAGAAAATTGTTTTTGAAGTTTCTGTTTATATTTATAAATTTTGTTCTTAAAAATACTAATTTTACAAGCATAAATGTTGCCAAAATTTATTACAACTCTTGAGAACAAAATCAATTTAACCATGGTCAACCATCTTTGGTTGACCGTGCAAGCCATAAACTTCAAAACACATTCAAACAATTTCAAGCTTAAATTGTGAACAAGATTGGTTCAACCATGGTAAACTATTATAAACAAAGTTTGGTTGACTATGTAGTTTGATCGTGGTTGACCACGAAATCGATAAACTTTAAAATGCATTGAATTGATTCAAAACTTAAATTGAGATTAAGGTTGGTTCAATCGTGGTCAATCATGCAACCCATAAACTTCAGAAAAATGGAAACAATTGAAAACATAAATTGAAAATAAGATTGCTTCAAACATGGTCAACCATACTTAGTTGACCATGTTTGATTATGCTTGAAAATGCAACCCATACAATTCAAAACACAAAATTCGAATAAGATTGGTTCAACCATGGTCAACTATACCTGGTTGGCCATGCTTCATTGTGGTGGTTGATTTAACCCATAAAATTGGAAACACATGTAAACAATTCTAAACATAAACCAAGAACACAATTGGTTCAACCATGTAGACAACCATACTTGGTTGACCATGTTTGACCATACAACCCATAAACTTGATAACACATGGAGAAATTTTGGAACATAAATCGAGTACTTGAAGAACCATCTGATCTACATCTGTATGTGTAGATATCATGGTGTGTGACACAGAGTTTCCCCATTTTACACATCATAGATGTTCTAGAGACTTAATGTTTAGGAGCCATTCCTAAGATGGTTTTGACCACAATAGACCCTAGTTCGATGCATCCACCTCTATTCCACCAAGGTTGCATGGTATGCATACTTGTATAGTCATTTCAATATGTGCGCATCAATGAACTTGAACTTAAGTTTTAGTCATTGTCTCTCACATATTTAAACTGAACCATTTGATTACTTTTGAACATTTTATATAGACATCACCATTTCCTCCATCACATCGATGTGCACAACTTTCATTGGATCAACTATCATGCCATACAGTTCATTAGTCATCTCATCAATCACAATGTGAGTCACTATGTTAATCACGATGTGAGTCATCACATTTGTGCATCCATTAGTGCACCATAGTTCTTTTCATACAAGTTATTCTCATTCTCACCACTCAACACATGAGTTATCGTATATCTTAGTGCACCACAAGTCTTTTTATGTGGGTTCTTCTCATTCTCATTAGTAACAAGAGTTCAACGACCACTACATAGCTAAGGAAATTTTGCTAACCTAGATATGATCATATTAGGGTGTTAGATTGATTTGGTTCTATAGATAATATTTTTTATTTATATACTTTTTGTGGAACCTATACATACACACATAAAATGTTATTGATTTTGAGTTATTTACCCTAGGTGTTGGTGTTGATTTTGAATTATTTACCCTAAATATTAGTGTTTAGGTTTCGCTGTAAACCCAATCGGCTGCTTCCGATCACGTGAATTAATAATTCAAACCACACTCAGAGGTAGGGAATTTCCTATTGATATAGGAGCTTTTGGACCAGAAAGAATAGTATCTCCAATCATGACCCCTCTGGGATGCAGAATATACATCTTATCGCCATTCTTGTAGTGCACCTTGCAAATGTATGCACTTCTATTAGGGTCGTATTCTATGGTTACAATTTTTCCCGATATGTGTTCCTTATCCCGTCGAAAATCAATTTGACGATACAGACGCTTGTGACCCCTCCCCTGTTTAACAGAAGTCCAAAAACTAAATAAATCAATTAATATGTTGAAATATTTTTTTTATTTAAATTTAAATGAAAACATTTTTTTATTTATTATAAATTATTAATTTATCTAACTTACATCCAAAATGTGTGTTGCTATACAACCAACCATCTAATCTTCTTGAGGAGATTCCTTCATAAGCTAATATGCACACTGGACCTATAGATAATTTGTGACACATAATAAGATATTACAAACACATCTTATTAGCATGCATCGGCCTACTCATAGTCACCAAAGTTTGCAGATTATAATGCACTCTCTTGACACATTGATGTATGTATATTAGTGCATTGGGCCATGCGCTGACACCTTTGTTGCATTGATGGAGAAAAAGAGATAAAGTTGAAAACATATATAAATGGAGGAAAATCGATGAATTAACCAATAAAGAGTATGGAAAATCTTCATTTAATTTTAAATAATACACTTAGTATAATTTATATTATGTGTAACTTTTTAAATACTACCACTATGTTTCCTACCTTTAAGATTGATCCTTGCAATATATGAAAAGTTCTTGAATAATGACAAGGTATCATATTATTTTGGTAAAATAATATCTACATAGTTTTTTTTGGTACCATATTACATTATCTTAACTTCTAAATCCTATGGTGCCAACACATGTCACACACTTTTGAGTGGTGCAATGCCACGATGAATCTTTGGTTGCCTTCTCCACCCCTTCCATTAGTACCTTTCTCACCTTAATTGATATCTTTTTTTAATAGAGATTAAGAGTATCTTCCAAGTGGATGAGGGACGAGGGATGGCATTGTTGATGACATCCTCTTGGTATTTTTTGTAACAATCTCAATCTTGGGAGCCATGAATCCATGGGTAGATTTAACAATGATTTTGTTGATACCGATGATGCAACCCTTATCCCATATTGGGATGATAAGAACATGTCTTGTTTACATGTGCAATGACTTACGTGACTAACTTGTAATTCTCTTAATGAATGATAGTGACTTAAATATGGGATCAGTTGATGTCGACGTAGATCCACTAGTTTGACATAATTTTGATGAGGTATTGTACTATCTTAATTTTGTAAATTATGTCATTGAAACTTTAATCTCAAAGATGAAATGACATGCGGACTTTGTTTTAGAGTTAGCGAAACATATCCTACTTAACAACAACATGTGGACCCACTTGTCACTACACATCCTTTGTAATGATTTGGCCAAGGGCATGGATGTCAATGAGATAATAATTGTTTAAGTTTGACACAACTTTGAGCTTGTATACCTTATCCTTTTTAATCAATACTTGATAAATGTTTGTCTAATCTATTCATTTCCTTTTTCATTTTCTATTTAGAGATGGTGGATAGAACTATCAATTGGGCTTCACAATTGATAATCCATAGCAAATTGATTGATTGATGGTTCCACCCCAATTTCTCATAGTGTGACAATATGTATAAGATTTGAATCGACTTGTTCATTTACATCTAGATAACAATATGTATTTTTAATTATTTAATTTATAATCATTTTTTAAATTATTTAATTTATATATATTTTTCAATTTTTTTTGGTGGAGTCATTAAACTGGATGAAGATGATGAGATTGACCTTACACAAAACCTAGCCATCGTATAGATATTCATATATCCTTGTACATGTAGATTATTTAATTTGATTTTTACCTAACCAATATAATTTTTATTAATTTATGTAGGTTCATTTGTATTTAAAGTTTATCAATTTTGTTTGAAATATTGGGTGACTTCGGGATCATATGGATTTAGATGTTGCTTCATATACTATCTACTTGTTTTTATGGATTATTTATTCGATTTTCATTTTTGAATTGTTATTTTGGATAATCATTAGTACATAGTGTGATTAGATGGTTGTTTTATATTTTATCAC
>ML777109.1:206455-244752 GCA_009831015.1 Picea engelmannii
TTTATATATATATATATATATATATATATATATATATATATATATATATATATATATATATATCATTGATTTCCAATTTCACGATTTAGATGATTTCTTAGTGTTAGTATCAATGGTGGTATATTTTTTATTATGCTCCAATTGATACTAACACTCATGGTGGTGGATTTGAATTGACTAAACCTAATCATAGTCCATACCACCCCTAATATAAATACACTAATGACATTATGCATACCTTGAATCAACTAAACCTAACCATAATCCTTGCTACCCCTAAGCTCACTCTAGGTTATATTTCAATGCACCTGACCTAACTAGAACATTGAAACTTATGCAAGGAGGGATTGATCTTATAAGTACCCTATCTTATAACCTCCTTACCCTCGAGAACCTCTACGTATTGAAATAGGTAGGGACCCATTCTACATATAAACCATTCATGGTCATTTCCCTTTCTAAATGTGGGACATATATCCTCACAACACCAAAAGAAAATTCAAGGAACATATCCAAAAATAATAGATTGTGTAATTCTAGGGGGAATACACACTACACCATCCCTTCTCTCACTCATCAAGCACTAATGAACAAAATAGATTAAATAAACTTCTCAATTCCATGAGTTGTTAACAATGTGGAATTGATATATTCAATTGGTGCATGGGACGATGGTTTTAGTCATATCATGAATAAATATGGTAAAGTAAAATATCATCCTTTTCCAGAGGCAACATGTTTGCATTTGTAACAACCCCACAACCCTATCATAAGGATTCAATTGTGATTGAAAGTAAAATCATTAGTGATTGTATTGTTGTGATATGATTGGATACCCTTATATTCTTTCATCACAATTGAAACTAAAATAATTAGTGATTGTATTGTTGTGATATGATTAGATACCCTTATATTCTTTCATTATGGATCAATGCAATCACTTCATGGGAAGGTTCATGTATTAAGTCAACTCCACACCACTGTGGGATGAAATTTCATTCTTGATGCATGGAAACCATTACTATCCATTTATTTCATTTACAAATAATGTAGAAAAGAACAATCATCCTACAATGTTGGCGAGGGAACATATATGAATAATTCAATCACAACTTGTGTAGTGTACTTTGATAATTTTTGTGTGTTTTTAATTGCTTGGTTATGTGTTTCAGAAGTTAAACAAATTGTTTGAATGCAATACTTGTATAATAATATACAAAAACTTTGATATCCCTATAATTTCCCAATGAAACTCCACACAAGCAAATTCAAATATTGTTGTCTTTATTTAATATATGTGGCTGCAATACATAAATAAAGTACTTATGAACAATACACAACAAAAGTAAACAACCTAGGATATCATTGTTGTAGGGTGTTCTTTACATACAATGAAAGATATAATCCACAAGGGACAGTATGGTGGAGCAACTCCCCCTTTTTCAACATAGTTCTGCACTATATATGAACTATTGTGGAAACACATGCCTGTAAGAAGAGAAAATGTGTCCTAGAAGTTGTCGGGCAATGGAATAGCATCCAATATTCTCCCAGATGATAAGTATATGATGCCAACAATATGGAAATAGACAATGGGTAAAGGAAATTCATCCCAGTTCTGATATTTGTGCCCAACCATAAGTTTGATCTCTTCTTTATCGCAAATAATCCCTAGAATAGAGACAAAATCTATCCCCAACAAGAATATAACTCAACATAGGATAAAATCAACCTTCTTCACACAAATCACCGCCAACCATGTCATAAGTTGACCCCTTGGTGAAATAAAATGCTCACAGAGGCTGTCACAATTTTTCCACAAGGGAACGCAGCCTCCCAAAAAAGAAATGCACCCAACAATGATTTTTTTGGCCCTAGATGAAAAATTTGAATTCTCCACTGATCCAAATTTTATCAGCAGAACGAAATGAATACAAATTATTAAAATATGCTTAACAAAGAATAACAGAGATACAGTAAAATTGGTTTTATATTCAATAAGGAAATAAGTTGAAATTGTAAAACGCAGCAGAAAACAAGCTTGCTGGAATGGTGGCGACTTATCTATGAGAAGAGACGTGACAACTGTGCTCATTCACAAGAAGATGATTACAATGAATCTTTGAAGGCCTTTTTTACAATAAACAGGAATGTCAAAAACCCTAGTGTTACGAGGAAAGTCTCTCTATGGATATGGTAAACCATGAAAGATGGAACTGACTGCATAAATCAACTCTCTTATCAAATATGCTATGAAAACAAATATGCTAGCTAGACAATATATAAGGCCTACCTTGTCCAAATGTTCGATGAAGTCCACCATTTAGCACTTGACCCAAAGCAATATACCTGCAACTAGTCCTCAACAACCAAGAAAAGCAAGCATATCGTGATATTATATAATGTTAGCACATTCAATAACATAATCCATTAATAAATATGACAAATATGCTAATGGAATAATAATTCAATATATTTTCAAGATATCAATTGTACGGGAACATAGTATTTCTATTAATATATGATCGATATAAGTGAAAATGTCATAGACTTCCGTGTCGACACGGTTCAGAACCGGGAAACTAAGTTCCTTCCAGCTGAGTCTCCACAACTTCAATCCTCCACCAAAGGCAAGCTCATAAGAGAGAAACAATGAGGTTCTAAATGAATAAGGGAAGAGCTTGGGGGCTAAACACTGTGTTCAGACTTAAAGGACAAAGGGATACAAACTCAATATGAATTAAATAATTTCTCCAGAGTAACTTTGATCTCAAAGTTGAATTCTTTCTCCTCTTTCCATAGCTCGAAATTGGCCCATTTATAGCCTTCAAAATGGAACTAAAGGGCTGATTCAGAATGTTTCCAGTATATGGAAGTCCAAGGATCATAGATATATTTTCGTGACATGGAAACCCAAAATCAATTTTCATTTTCTGGCACAAATACCGATGTACACGGGCTGTAGTGGAGAAACCTGCTTATACACACGCTGTATAGTAGGCAAGATGCGTACATGTGGAAAAATATTTATTTTTAGCTTTGGATTTTACAAAAAGGGATGGTAAGTCTGCATGGGGAAATGGAAAAAGGTCTTATGTGCAAGATTGCATAGGGAGAGGAAAATCTTTCTATAACAGATGCCCCTTAATGTGTGAGGTCATAGGAGTATCTGTGATGGACAAAATACATTATAAACAACCCAGAAGTGGAGTGATGGGGAGCCAACTGGATGAACTAGTTGCTCATTACATTTTTCACTGACTTTGCATATATGGTTGCCAATAGAATTACATTGCAGATCCATGCGAAAATACACCAAACAAGTGTCTGTGGTCATGAATAGGCAAATACAAATGTAGTTACATGCCAATAGATGTCATAGTCAAGAACAAGGCCTAGTAGAACTAGTCTCATAACCAATATGAAGATATCTATATACAATGGAGTACAATATGATATCCCATGATCACTAAAGTCACATAGGTATTGGTCCAAGGAAAAGGAAGCAACAAATCAGGAAAGTTGCAGTTGCATAGTGATGTCTTCAAGTTTTCTATACAATCCGCGAAGGTTGCAAGTCTACATCATGTGAATAAAGGAGTTGAGGTCAAACACAATGATGCATCATTTGATTACCGGTCATTGAGGTCAACCGTTCACAAACGCGAGACAACCTACTGATAATAAAAGTAGGTATCAAGGCATCGAGTACATTCTTACAAGTGTGAATAAAGGAGACAGTGTTGAACACATGAAGAATCCATTGATCATGAGACATTGATGTATTCCCAACTGTCGATGGTGAGAGAGACTACCACTAATGACTGCAAGCCTCAAGGTACTCATAAGACTCTAGGTCCTGTTTCCAAAATAAATGGGCTGAAGTCGATGGAAGGAGACCCACTGAAAGGAGAGAATTAAGGAATCTCTCATCAGTCAACATGAGGTACAAATAAGGAGCTTCATGATTTTGTGGAAATTGAACGAAGAACATGTTCACGAACCAACAACCCTGTGTGTCTTTTGCGTGTTCTAAGTGCAAGAGGTACATGAAAAAGACCCTCCGAATAGTAGCCAATGATGAAAGATGATGACAAAGGTGAGGAAACCATCAATAAGGATAATGACATCCAAGACACTGCATGAATCCCAATGTGTGAATAAATGTCTTTCCATCTAACACAAGGGAAACCACCTAGTCAATGACTAATGATGAAATGTCGACTGCTGGGTTCAAGGTTTCCTACCAATGACAAAAGTAGGGCCAGGGTGCATGATAGGAATACAATATCATGTGATTCTGAGACAAACTGAGGGTATGGCCGACATACAAAGTCAAGAGTTTTGAGAAGTGGCTGACACAGGTTGATAGACTTCCTTTGAACAAGAGAATGAGACATATGGAGGACTCCGACAACATAGACCTAGTGATGAAACCATGAGATGTAGGAGGATCAATGAAACTCTCTATAGGGACTGGAAGAGTAACCAGTCGGTAGAGAAGACTCTGTAACGAGCTCAGCTTCCTAAGGCCATGCTAATCCCAAAATTATGATGATGAATGGATTCAATAATTTTGTGCTTTGTTCAAAGGCGACACGACTGTTGCCAATACAAGATAATACTCCCTTCCTGCCCGTCTTTTTTTGTTTTTTCATAGACAAATGAATGTTATGATACAAAGGAGGAAACGAGTGTCGCAAGTAAGAAAAACTAGTTCCAGCAGTGGAACGTACCTATGCTCAATTCAATAAAACTGCATGTGGGAGATGGACACCCAGGGGAATGTTCCCTCCTAGGTATAGGGTGTCAAATTGTGAAGGATATAAAAAAGGATTTGCTTGGTTGAGGATGCAAAAACTGCTAAGGCAAACCGTTTATAATGCAAAGCGAGAACCGACTATAGGCTCAATACTGCAAGTGAGGGCATGAGATGCAATCACAAATTAACACCAAAAAAATGTTCTTTTTTATGTCTTTTAGTCTACTTGGTGTGAAAAAGGGATAAAATTGTGCCAAATAGACATTCTTTCAAATCCAATTTACGAGTGTGAAAGAGACAAATTCACTCAACACTATTTTCTCTTTTTGAAGATGAGTTGGAAAAGAGATTAAATTAAACTCATAGGGACAAATCACTCGATAATATTTTCTCTTTTTAGATGAGTCAGAAAAGAGCTTAACTCAGACTCGTTTGGGAGATTCTAGGCGACAAGTCATGAGGGAGGCCAAAGCTCCCATGTCGGACTTCTGTGGAATGTCAGCATCTTACAAATTGCTGACATAAGCTTGGGAAAACCCAAATCTCTCCAAGTCAAAGAGGATAAAGCACTAGTGGAGGATATGGTCTCTGCGATATATCAGATAATGTCTCTTACTGGAAAAGACATAAGAGGGGGCATTGGATACCCCACAAAGTCGTTCCAATCAAAGGGGATCTCCTTAATACTTGGATGGAGAGAAATCAGGGAGAGTAAAACTCTCTCTCGTTCATAAGGTGTAGGATCAAAAACGCTGACAACATGGTTGACATCACCCTCCACAAGGGGGGTAGTATTGACCAGAGACTGCACTGGTACTACCACTTCTTCATTTTTAGGTTGAAGAGGATGCATGATAATAGGGATAGGGGACACATCAACCCCGATAATGGGGGTGTGTTCAAGAGAATATTGCAGTGGAATTACTTCCATGTCAATGAACGAAGAAAAATAGTGCGGGGAAACCACATACGCCTTAGAATCCGAAGGGCCCTTAGGTGAGACCCACGCTTCTGGTATCCCAGTAGTAGCTGGACACAAAGGATTAAGGTGATCTCCTTCACAAGTTCTGCAAAGGAATTTAGGATTATGTCTAAGGCGTCGAGGCTTCTCAATGCCCCCAACATAGTTCACAACAACTGGTGACATGATCTCAATGTGATTGGAAGAGGCGAGAGAGTCATATCCTACATGATGTGCAAATATTGGAGATGTGACATTGATATGACTCGTCGCGACTAGAGTGATTCCCCTAGCATGACTAGCAGCGGCTGGGTGCGGGTTGTCAACATGACTTGTAGAGGTCATCAACCCATCTCCAACATGACTGGAAATGGTTGGTGATGAGGCTCCAGTATAACTGGCAGTAACTGGACTAGCGGTGGGTTGTGGAATTTGATACCAAGGTCCTAGGAAAGATTGACTTTGAAACATTGTAGGCTAGGAAGGGTCCTGGTTTACCCCCTGTCCCTGTCCGGAAAGGTAGTATCCTTCGCCTAATTGATTCAAAGAGGTTTGAAAGGGAATCATCACTTAAGTCTGTGAAGAGACATAAGTATGATAAGGACTATTCAAGTGAGGATATAAGTTGCCCCCTTGTGAAGGGGTTCTGTGAAGAGGGTAGCCTGAACTGTAAAACTGATTCTCCCTGTATGAAATAATCGGGGATACACGAGGACCCGTCATGGGAAAAGTGGTCAAAGGAACATGCATGGCAGATGGAGGATACATGGATGGGGTGTAATAAGTAGAATATGAACTCATTTGAGTATTGCCTCCTAAAAGAGCATAGCTAGGACTGGACTCGTAAGAGGGGAGGTTCCAACCTCCCATCGTGAAATCTAATTGAGGGACATGACTCATATCAAACGAAGATATAGGCATTGGGGCCATGGTTCCCCTAGATCCAATGCTAGGACTCATATAAGTGGACGAGGGAGAGGATTTCAAGGGTGAAGGCATATCAATAGGAAAATGACTAGAGACCCAAGGCACAGACTGAGTGTCATAGTTCTGCATACTATTATGAAAAGTGGAAGGATTCGTCCCCATGAAATGAGCAGACACCATGGGGTGGGTAGCGGTAAATGAGGGAGCAAAAGGAACTCCACTATCCATGATAATGAAAACTCAGTATAGACTCCTAAGGCCAGCTAGAAATCAAAGAGCACACCAAAAGTCAAACGTCCAAAATGCACACAAATGGGGTAAAGTGGCTGAAAGTGGCCTCCCTCCTTAAAGAAGGTATGTCTCACCCAAGAGGGGCCCGAGACTCCCTGCTAAATATCGGAGGTAAGAAAATCAGTTATAAGGCCCCTCATGGGATTAACAACTAGTTGGTCAGATCGCCCCAGAGAGGTAATCCTCCATAAAGGCTGTGTGTTGTTCGACCCTTATCTAACCCAGGGTACCTGTAGAATAACCCCTGCAAGTAACCTATGTGGAACCTAAGTCAAGAAACTAATAAACCACTGTATAACCGATGCACAAGAAATTAGTTGTAAGTCAGGTCCATCGTATGGGCAGGGTAACAAATCCTGAAACCTTGAAAGCACTGCCTCTCACAGAGGTAAGGGCACTAACAAGATCCCCATATACGAATAGATCCCCAGAAATATCTCTGATGCTAAGAAGGTATTAGGGGGATATCCCTTCAACCAACCTCGCACAACCTCATGATTAACTCCAGTGTGAGCGGAGCCTCCCAATCTTACCAATTATACAATGGATTTCTCCACTCCCTTTCTTATACACATATGTTGATTTAATTTCCTTGGAGAAGTTTACTCACAAAATCCTATTCCAAGGCACTAAATCCTAAGCTATTTTGTGCACCCTAGAAAATAAAATTGTGACTAATAAATTTTAAATTATAGAGTTAATTTTAGTGGCCGTGATTACTCAAAAATGTATGGTAGTGAAACTCATGATGTTATGAATCTGCAAGAAAAGTAAATATGGAAATAATGCAAAGTCCTAACTTTAACTTTCAATGAGTGATATGCTACTAATAACAAATGCAATTTTCAATTTCATCTTTGCAATTATGAAGTAAAAATGCAATCTTTCATTACATGCACTAAGCTAATGACAAGGACTCAAAAGACCAAAATTCCAAGCAATGCAAAATGCCTATTATTTTTGTATTTTCAATATAATAAAATGAAAATGCATGCACTGAAAAGAAACTTGATATATAAACTCTATTGTGTATAGAAAGAGATAACTCAAGAAGGATACCAAGCAACAAATCACCCAATCCTATGTACAAGGACAATCAAAATGAAAATATGATGAGAAAGAATCCACCCAGAAATTCAACCAAAGATAGGTTTCCTGTCATCCCACAAGCACTTAACAGGCACTACAAAGACCTAAGAAGGCTCAACAAACATCAAATCCCACCCAACAACCACTAGACCAATAAACACATGCAAGGAAATCTGATGTACATGATTGTTTAGGAAAACAGAGTGTATGTACGCAGATTGCAGAGGGATAGCCTACGTATATACAYGGTTKCCAAGGCAAAAATCACGTATATGTTTCAAAAAAAWGGCCAGGCAAGGGAGAAGGCTAAAAACTYAGACCTAGAGTGAACAGAGGTTGTCAAGCAATGATATKACAAGAAACACCATATGAACGAGAGAAATATAAGGAGAAAAGTACTCCAAACCCTAAGAAAGAAGATTCAATCYCCAGTATGGTCGCCAATTCTGTTACRAGGAAAATCTCTCTATGGCTAGGGTAAACCACAACAGATGAAAATGACTGCAGAAATCAACTCTCTTCTCAAGTATGCTATGAAAACAAATATGCTAGCAAGACAAGATAAAAGGCCTACCTTGTCCAGACGTTCGATGAAGTSCATCGTTGAGCACTTGACCCAAAKAAATATACCTGCAACTAGTCCTCAAAAWCCAAGCAAAGAAAGCATATGGTGATATTATATAATGTTAGCACATTCAATAGCATAATCCTTTAATAAACATGACAAATATGCCCATGGAATAATAATTCAATATATTTGCAAGATATCAATTGGATGGGAAAAGAGTATTTCTATTAATATATGATCAACGAAAGTGAAAATGTTAGAGACTTCTGTGTCGGCACGATTCAGTACTGAGAAACTAAGTTCCTTCCAGCTGGGCCTCCACCACTTCAATCCTCCACCAAAGGCAAGCTAATAAGAGAGAAACAATGAGGTTCTCAATCAATAAGGGAAGAGCTTGGGGGCTGAACACTGTGTTCAAACTTAAAGGACAAAGGGATGTAGACTCAATATGAAGTAAATAATTTCTCCATCATAACTTTTCTCTCAAAGTTGAATTCTTTCTCCTCTTTCCATAGCTCGGAATTGGCCCATTTATAGCCTTCAAAATGGAACTGAAGGGTCGAGTCAGAACATTTCCAGTATATGGAAGGCCAAGGATCATAGATATTCCATCATGACATGGAAACCTGACATTAATTTTCATTTTTTGGCACAAATACAGATGTACGTGGGCTGTAGTGGAGTAGCCTACGTATACACATACTGTATAGTAGGCAAGCTGCGTACATGTGGAAAAATATTTATTTTTAGCTCTGGATTTTACAAACAAGGATGATAAGTATGCATGGGGAAATGGAAAAAATATTTTTGTGCAAGATTGCATAGGGTGAGGAAAATATTTCTGTAACACCTAGACATCCAAAAACCTAACCCTAGGAGATGAAGCGCCAAAAGTCATGTGGGCCCCATTTGGGTAAGTTAGTACATCAACTTCTCGGGGTCGTAACGTTTGCATATGATCTCTGTTTTAGGTGCACGATAGACCGTTGGAAAGGTATCATCAAGGAGATTCATTTGGGGGCTCAATCTGAGCCTTTGGTTATCATTGAGAATATCTATCCTGAAAAAAATTCATTTAGGCCCTCAAAATGGCCCCGGAAGTTAAAAACTGCTAAAAATAATAAATTACCAAAATTGCCAGAAAAATGTTTTGAGTGAGTTGGAAAAGGTGGGTGGCCACCGATATCCACCTGGATCAATCCTCCCTCCTTAGGAATAAATTGTCTCCATTGCGTTGAGTTCCCCCATCCAATGAGGAATTTTCTGTTGAATTTGTCCCTGGGTAAGCCGCTTGCCTTGGTGCAGGAGATGCCCTACTTTGATGACTCGATAAAGATGGATCCTTTGCTGTCGAGTGCTCTTAATCTGTGTGTCCACAATATGATCACTGGATGCATGTTGCATGTAGTCAGGTTTGAGCTCTGTTGGTGTCAACTGCTCATCTATCTCTAAGGTTTCCAATAATGGTGGGAAATATCGTCGAAGGAGAGCCACGTTGAAGACTTGGTGCAGGCCAAGGAAAGGGGGAATGTTGAGCTCAAAATCATTGTCACCCAAGCCTTGGTGATGGTGTATGACACAGAAAAGAGTGGACGAAGCTTCTGATGGGGCCCTGTAAGGAGTTATTTCTGCAAGGGAAACCAAACTTTGTCTCCCACCTGAAACTTATGTGGCACCCGATGTTTACCATGGCACTGCTTGTACTTGGCATTAGACATCTGTAGAATATCCTAAACCTGTTGGCGGATGTGTTGGATCTGCTCAATGAACCGGGTGGTTTTTTCAACTTCTGGTGGAGTAGGGGACGAGTCGACCAAGGTGGTCGCCAGGGGTAGTGCAACATCCATGGGGCCCAATGGTTGGAATCCCAACCCACCTGAAAGGGGCTATGGCCAGTTGAGCTATGCAAGGCTCGATTGTAGCTATACTGGACATAGGGAAGACTCTCATCCCATGTGCATGGGTGTTTTGAATTGTACATGCATAGGATATGTACGATCATCTGATTGATAACCTCAGTTTGGCCATTTGTTAGGGGGTGGAAGGCAATGGATTTGGTGAGCTTGGTATCTAGTAGTGACCAGAGGATCAACCAAAATGTGCTGAGGAACCAACTGTCATGGTCTGAGATAAGGGTTTGTGGGATCCCAAAATGTACCCATACTCGTTCAAGGAAGAACTTGGCAGTGGCTTCTGCTGTGATGTTTTTCTTGCAGGCGGCTAGAATCACCATCTTGGAAAAGCAATCAACAACCACAAAAACACAGTCATTTCCCCTCTTGGTGCATGGGAGGCCCGACATGTAGTCCATTGAGATGGATTCCCACATCCTGTCAGGAGTAGGAAGAGGGGTGTACATGCCCTATTTCTTAGTGGTCGGTTTGGCAATAACACAGAAAGTGTAGGACCTGATATACTTGTTGATATCCTGTGGAAGTTTTGGCCAATAGAAATGTTTATGCAACACTTCCACTGTCTTTTCGACGCCAAAGTGTCCTTCCACTTGACTGTAGTGAGCTTCCCAAATCAGCTTCCCGCACTCACTTGATGGAACACAGAGATGACCTAGATGGCACAACAACCCATATTGAAGATGGAAATTAGTGACCACTGAGTTGGTGCCCAACATTTGGTAGGTAGTGGAGAAGTCAACGTCTATCTCATAGAGTTTGGGCCATCGATATTTCTCGTGGCCACAAGAGTCTAGCACCGTGGTGAGTGCCGCGACTGGAGGTCGGCTGAGGAAATCAACAACTCAGTTGGTACTTCCTGTTTTATACTTGATGTTGAGGTGGAACTGTTGTAAGTATGTGGACCACTTCTGATGGCGGTCATTTTGTAATTTTCCTTGGGTCTGCATGAACTGTAGTGGCTTGTGATCAGTGTGGATGAATGTCTCCTTCCCAAGAATGTAGTGTCTCCACTAGTGGCATGCTTTCACAATGGAGTACATTTATTTTTCATAAGTAGGGTACTTACAAACAACCTTTGATAGTGTCTCACTATGATATTCCATGGGGTGGCCATGTTGAGTGAGAACAATGCCCACAACATAGTCTGAAGCATTTGTCTAGATCTCAAAGTGATGTTGCAGTTTTGGTAATTAAAGTACTGGGGATGAGCACAAAAGTTTCTTCAATTCATCGAAGGATTGTTGTTGGGATAGGCCCCACACAAATTTTTCCTTACTGCCACCCCTGGTTACTTGGCTGAGGGCCCATGAGATATGAGAGAATCCCAACACAAATCTACAATAGAAATTGGTGAGGCCCAAGAAGCTCCGAAGTTTAGTGAGTGTGGTTGGGGCTGGACAGTCACGTATGACCTGGATCTTGGCTGGATCCACATGCACACCATGTCGATCAACGATGTAGCCTAAGTAATGGATCCTGTCCATGCCGAAGGATCATTTCCCCAAGTTTGCATATAGTTTGTGCTGCCACAGGGTGTGCAAAACTTGTTGAATATGATGCAAGTGTTTCGCCCAAGTCTTGTTGTAGATGAGGATGTCATCTAGATACACCACTAAAAATGTATTGGTGAAAGGTCGTAGGATATCGTCCATCACCCTCATAAAAGTTTCTGGAGCATTTGTCAAACCAAAGGGCATGACCAGTATTCAAAAAGACCTTGTTTTGACTTGAAGGCGATCTTCCATACATCTGTCTATTATATTGGGACTCGGTGGTAGCCAGACTTCAAATCAATCTTACTAAAGTATTTGCCCCCCGCGAGTTGATCAAGGAGGTCGTCAATTCAGGGAATCGGGTACCGGTTTCAGACTGAGATTTTATTCAGGGCCTGGTAATCAATGTAGAGTCGCCATGTCATGTCTTTCTTTTGCACTAGGACGATTGGGCTCCCACAAGGCGATGAGATCGAATGTATGTGACCCTTGTGGATCAGTTCTTGGATATGCCTCTTGATCTCCTCATTTTCTAACAGAGAGCAGTGGTAGGATGACCCATTGGGTAGCAGTGCGCCTGGGGTCATATCGATGGGATGCTTGACTTGGAAGTGCATAGGTACCCCGGTAGGAGAGGAGAAGATATCTGAGTATTCTTCCATGACCTTGTCCACTTGCTTCTATTGTGTGGAGAGATTGATTGCAGAGGCCCTGGATGTGGCTGCCATCTTTCGCTCACTATGATAGAAAATCAAGAAGAAGACAAATTTCCTGGTTTGAGAGATGACCTTCATGCATTGCTTGGCAGAGATCAAGGAAATATCACTAGGAGGGACTGCCTCGGGTATCCTGTACAATTTATTGTTCAAAGTAATAATAACACTACAAGGCCTAGAATCATATAAAACATGATGTTTACATAAATAAGGTTGGCCCAAAAGAACATTACAAACTTCGAGAGGAGAAACATCACACAATACCTCATCTTTGAAGGGCTTGATGTCGTACGACAATCGACATTGTTGGCTAAAGAGAAGATCGCTTCCTTGGCGGAGGCATCCAATGGTGTAGGGTTGTGGGTGCGGTGTTGTCGGCAGGGCCAACCGCTTGATGACCTATGCTGAGATGAGGTTCTTCTGGCTACCTCTATCAATGATGAAGTGTAGTGGGGTGCCTTTTACCCACATCTGTGAATGGAAGAGGCAATCACCTTCTTCTGGCTCGTCTGGTTCACCAGGCTGGAGCTTGGTGGTAGCAATGGTGGCACTGGGTTCCACGTCAATGATCCGTATTCCCCTTTCTAGTTATGACTCAGATTTAGAACCCACATATGATTCAAAGGCTTTCACTTTGGCCACCAACGACTTCTTTGAGCGACAATCATTAGTTTTATGCCAAGGGATCTTATGCAAGTCGCACCACTTCCCAATATATTTCTTTGTCTTTCTGATGTCCTTCTTTGCTTGCGGCTTGGAATGGTTGTCCTGATACTATCCATATTTGATCTATCCTTTTTTCTGTGGGTTGGGGCCACCCCTTCCTGGATTTTGCTGTGAGGGGTTCCCAGGCCCAAATTGTCGCATCTTTTGTTTGAGATTCTACTCGATTTTGGCGGCATATCGGTAGGCCACACCTAAGGAAAAGATGTCCATAAATTCCATTTCGGTCTGGATGTATCTATGCAGAGAACCGATATACTTGAGCACTAGATGTCACTCTGAATCTTTGATAATCAACTTGGTGCGCAAGGTATGGAAGATATTTGTGAACTCTAGCACTGCTTGGTCTCTTTCTTTCCGTAGTGTGGTCCATTTGGTATACAAGTCGTCATAAGTTCTGATAGTGTAGTATTGTTCCTTAATAGAATCCCTAAAGGATTCCCAGGTGGTCGCGACTGTAAATAATGAGGGTCCCTCTGTTTCCTTTTTCTCACAGAAAGTTTCCCACCAAACTTTGACATGGTGAACGACTTTGAGGAGTGCAAAAGTAATATTTTCACTATTCGAAAAGTTATGGACACTAAAATACCCTTTTAGTAGATTCAACCACTTGTCTACAACATATGTGTCTATATGACCTTCAAATATAGGAATATCAAGGTTGATTTGTACCTTGAAGGGGGTGATGCCTCCGCTTGAGGAAGATGTGTCCCTTGTTGGTAGCCACCGAAGGATTTGCACGAAACTATCCATCATATCGTTCCTATGTTGTGTGAGGGACTCCTCAAGCAACATTTTAAAAGGATCTCCTATCCCGTCATATTTATTTTCTCTTGCCATGAGAGGTCGCTTGGGCATGCGAGATATTTTGTCCTTAAGAGAAACAAGCTCGAGACCCAATTCTTTGTACCCTGACCTCGTTGGGGACATGCATTAAGACGACAAGGAGTAGACTTCTTTGATACCACTGATCCAGATTTTATGAGCAAAATGAAATGAATAAAAATTATTAAAATATGCTTAACACAAAATAACAAAGATACAGTAAAATTGGTTTTATATTCAATAAGGAAATAAGATGAAATTGTAAAATGCAATGGAAAACAAGCTTGTTGGAATGGTGGCGGCTTATCTCTGAGAAGAGATGTGATAGCTGCGCTCATTCGCAAGAATATGATTACAATGAGGCTTTGAAGGCATTTTTACAATAAACAAGAATGTCAAAAACCCTAGACATCCAAATACCTAACCCTAGGAGATGAAGCGCCAAAAGTCATGTGGGCCCCGATTGGGTAAGTTAGTACATCAACTTCCTAGGGTCGTAACTTTTGCATACGATCTCCATTTTAGGCGCACGATAACCTGATGGAAAGGTATAGTCGAGGAGATTCATTTTGAGGGCTTAATTAGAGCCATTGGCTATCATTGAGAATCTCTATCACAAAAAACCTTCATTTAGGCCCTCAAAATGGCCCCGGAAGTTAAAAACTGCTAAAAATAGTAAATTGCCAAAATTGCCAGAAAACTGTTTTGAGCGAGTTGGAAAAGGTGGGTGGCCAACGATATCCACCTGGATAATCCACAAGATAAAATGCACCCATCACAGTAAAAATCCACCTCCCACTACGATAAATTGATTTCCCAAGGAATAGATGCAATCCTCAAACCAAAGGTTCAGTGGACACAAGAAATATCAGTTGCAAATATAATTTTCATTGCCAAAAAGGAAGAATACTTAGATACACTGAAGCATCATGAAGAAACCAATACATGCCTTCCATCCTCATATAAAGGAGGAAACTCTATCGAAGTCATGACCTACTGTCCCAATTCCTTTTTGAGGCACGAAACATGAAAAACATTGTGAATTTCTCTTCCGTCCGACAACTCCAACTCATAAGTCACCTTACCAACTATCTGAATCACCTTGTAAGGTCCATAAAAATGTGTCTTAAGATTCTATTCTCCAATTTTGTTTAGGGAATACTGTCTATATGGTTGTAGCTAGAATAATACCAAGTCCCCCACTTCGAAAGTGTGCTCGACACTGTGTCTATCTACATATACCTTCTACTGATTCTGGGTTGTCTGTAGATTGTACTTAAGAGATTTGAGTATGCCTTGGATCTCCTGGATCTAGTCCTTGGATTTAGGATCCCTACTATCCCCAAATTCCAGGTCGACGAAAGAAGGAGCATCATAACCATATAATGCTCATAATGGTGCCATGCTAATGGACATATGATAAGCGGTGTTATAGAAGTGTTCCCCCAAATCCAACCACTTAACCCATGCTTTCTGCTACCCAGACACATAGTTACGTAAGTACCCTTCTAGAAATTTGTTCACAATATATGTCTGTCCATCCATTTGAGGGTGGTAACTAGTGCTAGGAGTCAATTTTGTGCCAGCCAGTCTGAACAACTCCTGCCAAATTTCACTACGAAACATGTTGTCCCTGTCATTGACAATATACCTCGGCAACCCGTGGAGTTTGAATACCTCCCTGAAAAAAAAACTCCACTACCTATGCTGCCTTATACTTTGAGGATATGGAAAAAAATTGAAAATTTGTTCAACCAGTCGATCAATACATATATACAGTCTCTGCCTTGGACCTTCGGTAAACCAATGATAAAGTCCATAGACACGCTTTCCCATTTCTTCTTTGGAATGGGAAATATATGTAATAATCCAATAGGATGGGTCTTCTCTAACTTGTTCTAATGACAAGTCACACACTCTCTCACATGCTTCAACACATCATCCTTAAGGCCCTTCCAAGTGAACCTCTCCCTTATCTTCTTATAAGTTTTGAGGTATCCCATATGCCTTTCTAATGGTGTATTGTGTATAGGCTCCATGATCTTCTCCTTGAGTGTGGATTCCATAACCACTCATATACTGTCTTTGTAGTAGATGATTCCATCCACCACTTTGTACCGGTCATCTTTCACATCGTGATCCATCACTTCACAAGAGAATTTGTTCTTGGAATATTCCACCAAGAGTTGAGTTTTCCATTCAGTCAAAACCTATGCAATTGAAAACACTTCTGGTTTTGTGGAGAGAGCATATGCAACTGCATTCTCCTTTCCCTTTACATACTCAATGTCGAAATCATAGGCCTGCAATTTTCTAACCCATTTTTGTTGCCTTTCATTCGGGTCCTTGTGCCCCAGAAAATGCCTCAAGTTGTGGTCTTTCTTAACAAAAAATTTTCCACCTACCATGTACTATCTAAACTTCACCAAGGCATGAATGATGGTGAGAATTTCCTTATCGTAGATGGAGTAGAGTCTCTCCGACTCTGTGATATTTATTCTCTTGTATGCTATCATATTCCTTTGTTGCATCAAAATTTCTCCTATCCCGTCACCCGATACATCACACTCAAGAACAAATGGCTGAGTGAAATATGGAAGTGATAGAATTGGACAAGTGCTCATCACCTCCTTCGTCTTGCTAAATTTCCTCTGGGCCTCATCTGCCCACCTGAACGCCCCCTTCTTTGTTATATCTATGAGTGGTGCAACCAACTATGAAAATCCCTTAAAAAAAACCTATAGTAGCTACAAATCCCAAAGAAACCACACAAGTGTGAGATATTTTTGGGTGGTGGCCAATCCAATATGTCCTGAATATTTTCTCGGTGCACTTGTACCCCTTGAGGACTAACCACATGACCCAAGTATAGGATATCTATCATGCCAAACTCACATTTTGATTCCTTAGCATATAATTATTGATCCTCCATGATACTCATAATCTCCTTTAGATGTCTAAAGTGTTCCTCCCATGTCTTGATATAAATCAAAAGATCATCAAAGAATACCAATAGAAGCTTGCTTATCTTCTTTTTGAAGATGTGATTCATGCATGATTGGAAAGTAGTTGGTGCATTGTTCAACCCAAATGACATGAAAAAAAACTCGTAATGACCATAATGGAATCTGAAAGCAGTTTTTGGAATATACTACTCTCTAAGTCTAATTTGGTGGTACCTTGTTCGAAGATCAATCTTTGAAAAATACACCGCCCCATGTAGCTCATCCAAAAACTCATCAATCCTAGGAATTGGGTACTTGTTTTTTATTGTCTTCTTATTCAATTCCCTGTAATCAATGCACATCCTCATTGTTCCATCCTTCTTCTTCACCAAAACTATAGAATAAGTGAATGGACTTGAGCTCAACCTAATATTCCCCATCTCCAACAATTCCTTAATGGTACTTTTGATCTCATCCTTGAATTTATTAGGATATTTGTAGGGAGTGGTGATCACTAGTTTGGCTCCCTCCAACTCAAAAGTGTGCTTGAATCCCCTATTGGGTGGTCTCCCTGGAGGTATCTTCCTAAATACTTGGTCATATTTACTCAACAGTGTTTGGATGTCCACCTGATACTAATTGTTTCTTCTAGAAGGTTTCTGAGTAGTGACCATGCACTCTACTGCATAAGCAAAATCCCCTTGTTGGAATATCCCCTCCATCCATTTGGCCGAAATGATCTTGGGAGAATCATTTGAAATGGCTCTCAAGACCACCTTCCTACCATCTATTTCTTTAAATTCCATCACCATGGCCTGGTAGTCAACTGAATTTCTCTCGATGGAAACAAGCCATTGGACCCCCAATATGGCATTGGTGTCCTGCAACTCAACTACATAAATTTCAATCATCATTGCATAGTTTCCCAATGTCAAGCATAGCTACAAGATCTTCTGTGTACAGGGAATAACATGTCCCTCGACTACTTCCACATCAAATACTTCAAAATCCATAGTAAGAATCCCCCTCTTAGCCACCAAGGCTGAGTTAATAAAATTGTGGGTTTCCCCACCATCAATCAAAACGGTGACTTGCTGACCCTCTACAATAGCCCTGTTCCTAAAAGTGTGAAATTTGGGGACACTATATAGAGTGGAGATAGTTCCACTCATGGCTTCCTCCTTTGGCTACTCCTCAGTTGATTTGTCATGTTCACAATCTTATGCCTGCTCTGCTTCCTCCTCCTCCTCACTGTCAGAGAGCACTTTTATGTAATGAGATTTGAATTTTCCCATAAATATGTGCCCTAGTTCCCATGGGTCCTTATAGTGGAAGAAAATCTTTTTCCTCCTCAACTCATTATGATTTGCCTCATCCATCTTCTCCTTACTCGTTCCTTATTTTTGAAAGGGCTTATTATTTTTGTTCTTTTGGGGAAAGCATGGTTTGGATACAATTTTTTTCTTTGGGACCACATCCTCCATGTCTCGTTTCCAGATAATCACATCCTGTAACGTCTATGGTTTAAATGCCTCCACCTAACCACACATTGGCTTGGATGAACCCTCCGTGAACAACATCACCAATCTCTGCTCAGATATATCAGTCATTGTGACTGGGATCCTATGAAAATTAGTGATGTAAGCATCAGACCTACCAACCTGTTTGAGTTGTGCCATTTCTATGAAATGTAGCTCTAGATATTTCCTATAAAACCTCTCCATCAATCTCTGTATGAAGTCCAAAAAAGAGGTAATGGTATCATGTCCCAGAGTGACCAATCCATGGTACCACCACTCATGGGCCTCCCCGTCCAAATGCAGGGTAGAAAATTTAATCTCTTTCTCCTCTGTCATGGTGTTAAGCTAGAAACATGCATCCAAATTTTGAACCCATTCCCTTGCTGTGGATTTTCTCGAACCATCAAAAGAGGGGATGGTGAGCTTCCCAATATTCCTCATGAGATCAACATTCTACTGACCCCTATTGACCTCTCTTGGCATGTTCCTATATTTGATATTGTAGTTGTTCTATAGGGACATGTCATCCTAAAAATCCTCACCCATAGCCTGGTACTCCCTCCAATAGTAATCAAAAGTCTCACCTCGACCTTGTTGTCCTTGATTCCCTACTTGTTGGTTCCTAGTGAACTGAGGTAAGAGCGGCCTTGGAATGATTCTTCCTATGGATTTGGTAACAAATTGTGCAAGAACATGGTTGTTTCTACCCTCTGCATGGTTTCCATTATTCCCGTTGGGAACCCCTACACCATTGTTTCCCCCATGGTGTCCATTAGTGCCTCCATTTCCATTAATTCCCCCATGGTTCTAGTTTTTCTGGTTGGTAGCAATCAATTGTGCCAATAACTATGCTAATTGTTGCTTCCCATTTTGTATGTCCTCTAAAATTTGCAAGGCCCTGTCTTCATTATGATCCCTCATAGCTACTTCTTCTTGTTCTGCCTCAAGTTTGTTTTCTTCTACTATATCTTCCCAGTTAAAAATATTTTCTGCCCCTCATTGCCTCCTACTTCTGTAGGTAATATACCCTTTTCTATTTTGATTCATGAAATTTCAAATCCCCTCAATCTGGTAGGATTGAGGCTCTGATACCACTGTAATGTCCCTTGCTAATTTTTTTGTGTTTTTTATTGCTTGGTTATGTGTTTCAGAAGTTAAACAATATGTTTGAATGCAATACTTTTATAACAATATACAAAAACTCTGATATCCATATAATGTCCCAATGAAACTCCACTCAAGCAAATTCAAATACTATTTTCTTTATTTAATCTATGTGGTTGCAATACATAAATAAAGTACTTATGAAAATACACAAAATAAGTAAAGAACCTGGGATATCCTTGTTGTAGTTTGTTCTTTAAATACAATGAGATATAATCCACAAGGGACAATATGGTCGAGTGTTAAGAACCAAATATCAATATAGCATAGAAAAACTTTAGAAAAAGTACTCAACGCCTTGAAAAAGAGACAATTTCAGATAATAAGCCTCTTTGAGGGGGCAACCTCCTTTTACCCCACTTAAATGTTCAAGTACAAGATGATTCAAAATGAAAATGTCTCCTTGGTATATATAGGAGACTAGGAGGTATAATTACAACTAATGGCCTAAAGCCGACATAAATAAAATAAAATTACTAATATAATATGCCCCAATTAAGGGGTAATGAGCCAATATTAGGACTTAACATGGAGCAACTCCCCTTTTGTCAACACAATTCTACACTATATATGAACTATTGTGGAAACAAAGGCCTGTAAGAAGAGGAAATGCGTCCCAGAAGTTAATGTGCAATGAAACAACATCCAAGCTTGTCCCAGACAATAAGTATATGCTTCCAACAGTGTGGAAATAGAAAATGAATAAAGGAAATTCATCCCAGTTCTGGTATTTGCGCCCAACAATCAGTTTGATCCCTTCTTTATCACAAATCAGCCTCAAAATAGAGACAAAATTGATCCCTAACAAAAATGTAACTCAACATCAGATAAACTCGGCCTTCTTCACACAAATTCCTCCCCACCATGTAATAAGTCGACCCATTGGTGAAATATAATGCCCACAGAGGCTATCATGATTTTTCCACAAGGGAACGCGGCCTCCCAAACAAGCAATGCACCCGACAATGAATTTTTTGGCCCTAGATGAATAGTTCAACTTCTCTACAAGAGAAAATGCACCCAACACAATAAAAATCTTCCTCCCACTACAAGAACTGATTTCCCAAGGAAGACATGCAATCCTCAAACCAAAAGTTCAATCGACATAAGAAATCTCAGTTGCAAATAGAAAATTCGCTGCCAAAAAGGAAGAATACTTAAATACACTGAAGCATCATGAACAAATATGTATGATCTCTTCCTCAAAATGACTAGCTAGGGTGGATTTGTCTCACCACTGAAACCAATCTCCAAAAATTCTCCTAGGGTGTCTGTCCCAAGAATTTCAAAGCCACAATGAGCTCTCTCAATGGAAAATTAGAAAATTCCAAGACAAGAATGAGAGAAGGCGCCCTCTTTTTCCCTTTTATTCTTTGGTTCACTATTTTGCAACCATTTTACCTTTTAATAAGTTTAAGTGACTCTTCATATTCTCAATAGTCACTTAGGTGACTTTTTTCCATTTACTTAATGTCACCCTTTAATATTAATTAATTCCCACTCCGATGACATGAAATAAATAATTAATTCCCTTTTTCATACTGACTATAACATACAGGAATTACTTAGGCTATTTTGTCCATCTCCTAAAAGACTCATTTGGAAAGGGACATTACAAATTGATTAAATTTTTTCATGCAAATGAGTTTCACACCCTCACCCTAAACCATATACCATAGGGTGAGAGTGAATAACTTAATTGGAAATATAAGATGAAAATTATTCAGTGAATGGATTTAGATTTACTCAATCAAGCACCTCTATTTTTGAGGTTGCATGGACCTATGATGTGGATTGATGTACAATGAAACGTAATTGTTGAGGGATGATAAAGAATATGTTAGTTATCTAGCATTCATTGAAACTATATCAACTTACATACTCTTTTCATTTGAGTTTGGAAATAGGCACACATGGGTAGAATGGCCATAATGCTTTCTTGCACAACACAAAATGCAAAAGCATGTATCCACTTGAGTTTGGAAATAGGCACACATGGTTCGAATGGCCATAATACTTTCTTCCACAACACAAAATGCAAAAACATGTATCTACTTCTTGTAGCCATAAAAAAACTTGTGATATTGCATTTCAACATATACAAAGTGAGTTGTGGTATTTCAAAGATAACCATTACACCTTGACAAAGTAATGTTCACCCATATATGCATATTGGGCATGCTTCACATGACAAATATTCACTATTTAATCTCATCCAAATATTCACTATCTAATCTCATCCAAATTCATTTCTACTAAGGTATAAAATCCATATCAACATAAAGTCTCCAGCTAGATCTTGGAAGAAAACTATATCATTGATAATTGAATCCATTGATACAACTACGTGGGTTCATTACATTGAAGAGGCTTCTTATCCCACATAATCTATATGTGTGCGCATACATGTGTGTCCTCATGATGATATTGATCACATACACTTATTTTATAATAACATATTCATGGGTATAAATAAATTTATAAGTGAAGAGAAGTGCCATTGGGAAGGAGGTCAAATTAAAATTTATATAAATGTTAACCATGAGTGAAGATAAAATAACCCATTAGTTGAAATACAATCATCTTAAAAATTAAAATAAATTGATTATAGAGACACGATCCTTCTTCATGGTTCAATTTCATTTATGACTTGCAGCAATAATAATATTTCCACCAAGTCAACCTTTGAAGCATTCACCATAAACCAAACATGCTTGAATACGTTATGATAGAGGGACATGGGTACTCCAGTCTAGGTTTGTAATGTATTAAAAATGGAAGATTGGTCATGTGAAACCATCATAACTATGTAATTAAAAAATTGAAAATTATTGATACTTCATTTTTATTAAAAAAATAAAATAATAAAAAAATAAAAATGATAAGGGATAAGGGAGAATAACTCAATAAGCCCTAATTATTAGAAGAATGTAAACCAATGTATATCCTTGTTTCAATGGATATGAAATTATAAAACACCTATACTTATAATTATTCTTCATTTTAATCAATGAAATATACTTATAATTATTCTTCATTTTAATTGATGAAAGAGAGTATATATGCTTAATAAACCAGAGTCAATTACTTAATTAATCAAAAGCTATATACTCATAATTTGGAAGATCGCCCATAACTATTCTTCATTTTAATCAATGAAAGAGAGTATATATGCTTAATAAACCAGAGTCAATTACTTAGTTAATCAAAAGCTATATGGTGCAAGAATAATGATAAACCTATCTACATTATGACTTGAACTTGAGTATCGATTTAACCCTAATACATGATAAGGAGTACATTGACACATCGAAATAACAAACACAAAATGGAAAAAAAAAACGTTACGCGTGTGGAATGAAAATGTAAAGATCTTATGGTGGAAGAAGCTTGTTTTTGTTATTTGAATGTTTTAAGTAGTAAATAAAATAAAATAAATTGAATGCTTTTGAGGGGTTATATTGCAGTACTAGAATGGGTTTCACAATCCTCGAGCCTTTATGTATTTGTATATGCATGCATTAAATGTACATGTATAGTTTTCTCTATATAGTTTTTAAAAATAAAATAAAATTGACTCATCACTTTTTGAACCCATACATGATAGTGGGGTAAAGTTGTTAGGACTGGTAGAGGAGTAGGTTATCACACCCTACATGGAGATCGATATATAAAGAATAAATGGTTGATAATGACATTTGTGGATAATTTAGGGATTTTACAAAACTACATGTAGATTTAAGTGAGGTATCATTTACAAATAAAATTCAATGCATAGGGGATTAAAGATCAATGTTATCCTAACTAGATTGATTTTTTTTATAAGACGACTTAAAAAATTGGAATTTTAGTAAAAAAATAAAAATAAAAAATAAAAATTTGTCAACTAAAAAATATATAAAATATTTAAAATTTGATCAAAACAATATATTTATGTATATTCATGTGAATCCTAATCATTAGACATAAATACTAATTGCTTTCACATGTATCTAGTAAATAAGGGCACACATAACCAAAATAACATTGAGTGCAATCCATGCTTAAATCAAAATACATAAACAAAGAGGCTCTAAGTAGCCCTGGTGTCTAAAAATAAGATGCATAACATTAAGTTTTAACTAATAATTACTAGACTATACAATATAATCATATGATAAGATCATTTGAAGCTTACTCATCCTCTATATCCTCAATATGAGTACACTTGGGGATGGAACTTTGACCCGATTCCCTTGGGCCTAAAGGTCATTGTCCTACAACAATGCTTAGATCCTTTACCTGAGGAGGTGGGTCCAAATCCATCCAAGATAGGTATTCATTGTCAAATGTTGCTAGCTGAGTCTAGAAAAAAAATTATTGCGAAAATGGTGAGATGACCTGTAAATAACATACCTTAGAAAGCATCATCAAAAGAATTTATCCTCCCTTGAATTTTGGCCTTCTTTACTTCACCTTCCCTCTGAAATCTGGCTTAGATATAATTTGGTTACCTCAGTCACTTGTATATATTCAATATTCTCAATTGTGATTTAAAATGAGAGACCCTTGCCTCTTATTTATACTTTCATGTAGCTTCCCCAAGGGGTTACCTTTTAACTATATTAAACCACTTTCCTTGTTTTAGGGCTAACCCACTTCTAACCACTTGTCCACTTAGTAATTTCTCCATTAAATTTATTATTTAAATAATTCCTTTTGTATCCATTTTGACTTATAGTACACTCATCACTTCACTTTATTATTTACCTTCTCAATTCTCTTAAACCACTTTCCTTATTTTAGGGCTAACCCACTTCTAATCACTTGTCCACTTAGTAATTTCTCCATTAACTTTATTATTTAAATAATTTATTTTGTATCCACTTTGACTTTTAGTACACTCATCACTTCACTTTATTATTTAAATAATTTCTTCTTTGCAACCACTTTGACTACTTTGACCTTTTGGGGCTTCTAGATGACTCATGAGGGTTCTCCAACTTCACATGGCCATAACTCTCTAACCGTGAGGAGTTATGTGACATTCCACATACCACCGAAAATGGTATGACATGTACTATCCATATAGAATAGTCTTACCTGCAAATAGATCAAAACTCATACCATTATCCATCAAACAAACTTGGGTTCATTACCCAAACCTTTGTGCTACCAGAATTCACTACTAGACATTCTTCAAGGGTTGACATCAATGACAACCAACCCAATTAATCAATACTGAAGTCCCCCTTTGGCATTGATGGAAACACTATGATGCAATACTGAAGTCATGTCAAGCAATACTGAAGTCATATCACTCATGCTCCCCCTGTGACCATCGCTCCCCCTGGAACCATGTCTCTGTGCTCTACATCTGATAAATCTCTCCCCCTTTGTCATCAATGGCAAAGGTATATTTCCATCCGAGGTTGCTCCCCCTAACTGAAATGTCCTTGGGGATACTCCCCTTGAATTAACTCTTCATGAAATTGTTTTCCCAACCTGAACTGTCCTCTTTATGGTGCTTCCTCATGTAAATATAAGACACATAAGATAAGTATTCAAAAGCATTCATTTTGGATTAGAAATTACTTCGACTCTCTGGCGAAGATACTCAAAGGATTCCCTTGGAAGTGGTTTTGTAAATATGTCTACCACTTGTTCTTTTGTGCCCACATATTCAACTCTGATGTTGTTCTATGCAACCTATTCCCGTAGAAAGTGATACTTTATTGGAATGTGCTTCGTCTTGGAGTGCATCACCGGGTTCTTTGAGATACTGATGGCGCTTGTATTATCACAATAGATTGTAACGAGCTCATCATACTCAACCTGTATATCTGTCAAAGTTTGTTTCATCCATAGAACCTATGTACAACATGCTGCTGCTACAATATACTCCGCCTCAACTGTAGATAAGGATACTGATGATTGTTTCTTGCTTAACCATGATACTAAACACTCACGCAAGTACACCGCTGCTCCACTAGTGCTTTGTCGGTCATTAATGAAACCTGCCCAATCTTCATCTTTGTAGGAAATAAGTGATAGATCCTTTCATTTTGGATAACATAATCCAAACTCCTCTATTCCTTTGAGATATCTGAAAATCCTCTTCACTGCTAATACATATGATTCCTTTGGTGCTTCTTGAAATTGTGCCACCTGTCCAACTGTCTACATTACATCTGGTCTGGATGTTGTCACATATAGTAAGATACCAATCATTGACCTATGTTTCCTCTTTTATTTAGACTTTGAATCATCATCTTTGCTCAACTTGCAACTGGTTTGCATAGTAGTGGTAACTAGTTTTCAATCTTCCATCTCAAACCTCTTTAGCATTTCTCTGATATACTTAGTTTGAGAAATAAAAATTCCTTGGTTGCTTTGATGTATCTGAAGACCTAGAAAGAAGGGTAGTTCTTCAAGTAATTTTTTATTTTTTAATAAGCTAGGATTAAGCATGAAGTTCATTCCATTTTATCATTTTAATTAAACCATAACCAATTATGTTGCAACATCCAAGATCACAAGAAGAAACATCATGCACAAGTACACAAGAAGTATCCTGTAAATCCCTTCTCAACATAAAAAGAAAACCCAACCAATCCTTTGCTATATTCTTCAAGAAATACCTTCACCACCAAGAAAACTTAACACACAAAAGGGTGCTCACAAAACCTAGAAGACTAGCGCCCAAGAGAGTTGTGCACTTTTCCCAAGTAGATGTAGTTGCTGAAATTTCCAAACTCACACAAAAGATATGCTTCCTCAATGAGGAATTTACCTTTACTTATATTAGACTTGACCTGTCAACATAAGTGTCTATTGGCACAATAGGGCCAACCTCTCTATCTCATAATATAATTAATATTAACCAGATTAATTATCTTTTACATTAATTATCAATTATATTAAGGTGGGGTTGACCTGTACCGTTTACATTACAATTAGGGTTACAGGCAGGTCTGACTCTTGAACAATATAGAAAGGGATCTTATACACCCACTAGTTCTCATCCACTAGGGGCACATCAATAGGGATGCCCATATCTCTGGGTGACTGCATTACACAGGAGAACCACTTCTTCACTAGTGCTCAACCACTAGGATCACGTTCACTTGTGCTCATCCACAGTCACATCCACTCAACAGATCTTCTTTCGCACTGAATTACACAATATAGTCATCTGGATTTTCTCATCAACTCTCTACTTAGAGGAGGCTAATACATCATATTCATTTATTTCTCATGATGATGCACCCATCACTTTGGGATTTCACACTTTCACCTTGTGCTCAGCCACAGACACGTCCAACTCTGTAGATATCCTTTCTCACCGTGTTTCACATGAAAATCATCTGGAGTTCTTCTCAACTCTCTGTAAGGAGGAGGTCATTTCTATGTTCCATCTCTGTCTCAGATAGGAACCACACACCCCTATCAGGGGCTCTCTCTCAGGTTTGTGTCCTGGAGAATGTCTCACGTAGTTGCAATAATCAACACTCCCTCTCAGCTAGGGATACATTCTTCATCATGCCAAGTATCACACAAAAGTATTTTTGAACTTGGTTCTTGGATGTAGTTATCAACACTCCCTCTCAAATAGGGAGGTATGCTTCACCAAGCTAATTTGGTGAATATGTCTACAATCTTCTCATGTATAGGAAGGTACTGCAAGTGTACTATTTTCTTCTGCATCATGTCTCTGATATAATGATATTTTATCTCAACATGTTTCGATCTTATCATGAAACACTGGGTGCTCAAAGAGATTTACACACACCTCTAGTTATCATCATAGGATCCATCTCATGATCAAGTAAATTTGTCAGAAGCTTGTGAAGTCATATTGCTTCACACACTTGATGCTACATACTCTGCTTCTATGGTACTCAAGGGCATGAGGCTTTGTTCCTTGCTGCACCAGGAAACCATGGAAAACTTCACGGTAATACAACAACCAGATGTGCTCTTCCAGTCCACTATGATTTCTGTCCATTCTGCATATCCTTGCAAACTCAAGTCTACACTGGAGACATATTACATGCCATATATAAATGTTCCTCGTAGATATCTAAATACATGTTTCACTACTTTCCAGTGAGTCTGTCTCGGCTAACTCATGGAATGAATAAGTACATTCATTGCATAGCATGAATCAAGTCTGGTGTTAACTATATATATCATTGATCCAATCAGCTATGGATCAATATCGTCTGAATCATCATCATTCATTTTCTTCAAATCCATCACTGTGGATTTGCATTCTTTCATACTGAACTTCTTTAATATTCCCACTGTATATTTTCCTTGACTCAGGAAAATATCATTGGTCCTCTGTCATACTTCTTGTCCCAATAAGTATTACATCATACTCATATCCTTCATCTTTAAATCAAAAGTCAAAGCTTACTTGTATCCAACAACAAGGCTTTCTGAATAAGTCATAAAAATCAGGCTCTCATCACAAACACTGTAATAGTATAGGTTTGGATCAACAATACTCTTGTTGAAACCCAAACTCATCAAGAATCCATCCATACGATATAGTTTCCAACTCATGGATGGTAGTACGGATGGAAGTGTATCGGGCTTACTGGATCAAGTGTATCATCTTAGAAAAATCCCTCTGTTTGTGAGAATCCTTTGGCTATAGATCTCGCTTTGTATTTATCGACACTTCCATCAGTTGCATGTTTGATCTTATAGATCTACTTGGAAGTTACCATAGACTTCCCTTCTGGTCTCTGAACAATATCTTGAACATCATTCTTTTAATATATACTAATATTCTTTTGTTATGCAATCTTGCCATACCTATTCTCATGTTGCTTCTCCAAGACAAGGAGGCTCAAAATCAATGAAGTGGTTCATGAGTGAAGGATAGCTTGAAAATCTCTTATTCTTTCTCAAGTTGTGCCTTGAGGGGCTTGTATGTTCCTCTTCCTCCTGCAGAGTGAGCCTAGAAAGGCCTTTTATGCCCTACTGCAATATCTCTGGTCATATCAACTGGAGCAACTGGATCAGCTGGAATAATGTTTGTCTCCCTCTAAAATGATGAAGGGGGAGAAGGTATTGTCTCACTATCAATATCCATCTGAGATTCTTTGAATCATTGAAATAATATCTCTTCTTCAAGGACAACATATCTTCTTGTCTCAATCTTTCTCTGACCAGGGATGTAGATTTGGAATGTCTTCAAATATTCACTGTTTATCCCATAAATGTATCCTTTCTCCCTGAAGGGTCTATCTTGGACTTCTTCTCTTTGGGTATATGAAAATACACTGGGCACCCAAATATCCTAAAGTGTTCAATCTCAGGCTTCACTCTGGTGAAGGTTTCTTCAGGAGTTATGTTTTTCAAAGTCTAGTGAAGACTCTTGTTCTGAACATATACTGTGTCATGCATGCTTATGCCCATGGAATCATAGAAATATTCTGATCATGCATTATTGCATTAGTTGTCTAAAAGATGGTTCTATTCTTCCTCTTTCTCAAATAGTTTTGACTCCCTCTAAAGGATACGCATATTCCTTTTTTCTTAACTTGTCTGGAACAAGAAACCAAGAGGAACCAAAAAAATAATATCTCCTAAAGGAGAATAATTAGTACATCTCTAGAATCAAAACAATTTAAGGATTGTTGTCACAACTACAACACCTACTTTTAATGTAGCAAACTTTAGAAATATAGGTTAGAGAAATGAAAATTACAACAATCAAACCTGGAGTCTTCACTTCCAGTGTGTTGTCCCTCTGAGTGCACTGAGATCCCTCTGGATCCAATACTTCAACAAAATATTCCTTCATCCTACAATTACCCTCATGACAATGATACAAATAATAAATATACAAGTGCATACCTGAGTGTGCTGATATGATTTCTCCAATGGCACATGAATGATCTCTGTCCTCTGACATCTTCATGAAGGAGGTAGTCACAGTGAAACCCTTTTGTATCACCCAAAATAAGTCTTCCTTTGAAGTCTTGTCTTCCAAGAACTTGAATTTTCTTGATCCATCAAGCTTATCTTCCATCATAGTTTTGTTCATCATAATTTTAGATTCTTCACAACCCTTTGTCAACTGGGATAGAAAGCATAACGGCTAGGATAGGCTAGCACTTTTAGGTTTCGTTGGAATTATGACTTCCAACAATAATCCTTTGAAATATATGAGATTCACTGGTGAGATGAAGAGATCCTTCAATGAGTTGTAGAAACCCTAATACTGAAATTTCTGCAGAAATTAGTGAAACCTTAGGGCCAAAATTTCAAAATGCTCAGAATTTCAATCTGAAGCTTGTTGAAGGTGAAACAAAGGATTTTGTACAATCCTATGGTATTTTTATCCCCAACTTCCAAGTGAAAAGTGTTGAAACCTCTTAGACAGGTAGGTCATACAAATTTTATGGAAACCCTAGGAGGGTCGTACAGTTTTGCAGGAGAGAGAGGATGGCTGAAAATTGCTTGTGCAATGGGTTCTTCAAACCTATGCTCTGATACCATGTTGATTTTTCAATAAGCTAAGCTTAAGAATGAATTTCATTCCATTTTATCATTTTACTTAAACCATAACCAATTATGTTGCAACAACCAAGATCACAAGAAGAAACATCATGCAGAAGTACACAAGAAGTATCCTGGGAAACCCTTCTCAACAAGGGAAGAAAAACCAACCAATCCTTTGCTATATTCTTCAGGATAAATACATTCACCACCATAAACACTTAGTACACAAGAGGGTGCTCACAAACCCTAGAAACCTAGCGCCCAAGAGAGGTGCACACTTTTCCCAAGAACAAGTGTTTGCTGAAATTTCCAAACTCACACTTGTGATATGATTCCTCAATGGGGAATTTACATTTACTTATATTAGACTGAACTTGTCAACAATAGTGTCTATTGGCACAACAGGGACGACCTAAATAACTTATAATATAATTAATAATTACCATATTAGTTATCTTTTACACTAATTATCTTTTACATTAAGGTGGGGCTGACCTGTACCCTTTACATAACAATTAGGGTTACATATAAGTCTGACTCTTGAGCAATATAACAAGGGATATTATACACCCAATAGTTCTCAGCCACTAGGGGCACATCCATTTGTGCTCAACCACATGGATGTCTCTCTAACTCATAATGTCTCACAGGAGAACCACACTCACTAGTGCTCAACTCTGTCTCAGATAGGAACCACACACCCCTCTCAGGGGCTCTCTCCCAGGTTTGTGTCCTGGAGAATGTCTCACGTAGCTACAATCATCAACAGTAATGGAATTTCAAATTCATTCTGCATATCCTTTACAAATTTCTATCTTAACCTGCCATCAATGCTTCCAAAAATAATATCATCAACATAAACTTCAATTAATAAAATACTATCTCGAGTTACCTTGATGTAGAGGTTGATGCCTGCACTTCCTTTTCTAAACCCTGTTTCTTGTAGATATTTATCCAGTCTAGAGTACCATGCTCTAGGAGCCTGTTTTAGACCATACAAGGCCTTCTTTAATTTACACACATAATCTACGTTCTCTGACAACTGAAATCCTTCTAGTTGTTCAATGTAGACTTCTTATTCAAGTGCTCCATTAAGAAAATATGATTTCATGTCCATCTGATACACTTTAATATTATTGGAGAATGCATAAGCTAAAAGCAGTTACATTTCTTCCATTCTAGTAACTGGGGAAAATGTCTCTTCAAAGTCGATTCCTTCAACCTGTGTGTATCCTTTACATACCAATCTATCTTTGTTCCTTGTAACCTGTCCATATTCATTCAATTTATTTCTGAATACCCACTTTGTTCCAATCACATTCTTATTCTTTGGTGTTGGAACCAATTCCCAAGTGTCATTCTTCCCTATTTGATCCAATTCTTCATCCATGGCCTTATTCCAAAATTCATCCTTGCTAGCCTCTTCAAAACTATTTGGTTCAATCGTAGATGGGAGTGCTAGGTGCATTTCTTCTAGCGAACATATTCTTCTTCTACTCTCAACTCCTACATCTTTGTTTCCAATAATCTGATCTGAAGGATGATTCTTTTGTACTTGTTTTCTAGGTGTCTTTGGAGGAACTTTCTAAACTTTCTCTTCTATCTGATCTTATTCATCTTCCCCTTCTACTTCTTCTTCGTAAATTTGTTCTATTGATTCATTTTCTTTTTCCTTTATTTCTCATCCACCTGTTTCATCAATGGTTACATTGATGCTTTCCACAACTTTTTTCAACCTCAGATTGTAACACTTGTAGGATTTCCTTGTACTTGAGTAACCAACAAGTACTCCTTTGTCCACACGAGAGTCAAACTTTCCCATTCTTCCATATTCTCTTTTGATGTAGCATTTGCTTCCAAATACTCTGAAGTACTTCACATTTGCTGGTCTTCCTTTCCATAGCTCGTAGGGCGTTTTGTCAGTGTTGTTTATGAGCATTAATATATTTTGAATGTGAACTGTTGTATGCACGGAATGTGTCCAAAATATATCTTTCAATTTGAATCCATTAGCATTGTTCGAGCCATTTCCTATATTGTCCTGTTCTTTCTTTCAACAACTCCATTCTGTTGAGGTTTCCTAGCAACGAAGAATTTCCTTTTTATTCCATGCCTGCTACAGTAGTCCGTAAATTACTTTGAAGTTAACTCTCCTCCATTATCAGATATAAAACATTTTGTTTTGAATCTATTTCATTTTCAACCATTTCCTTGTAGAACTTGAAGTTTTCAAAAGATTCTGACTTATTCCTGAGAAAGAAAACTGCATTCATTCTTGTATAATCATCAACTAATAACATAAATTATTTCTCACCTTTTAAACCCTTTGTTGTAGTTTTTCCAACTAGATCAACATGCACAATTTCTAGTGGTCTTGTCGTTGAATACTCATTTGATTTGAACCTTGTCTTTGTTTGCTTTCCTTGTTGACAATGCTTTCATAAAGTGTTGGTTGGTTTCGTAATCTGGGGAATTTCTCTAACTTCTTCCTTTTTGCTGACTTTGACAAGATTATCAAAGTGTATGTGACCCATTCTTCTGTGCCATAGACAACCTTCATCTTCCTTTCCTATACAACACTTTTCATTTCCATTTTCACTTAATACATATATGTTGCTTGAAGTTCTTGCAGCTGTTGCAATTAATTTTCCTGAACCTTCTTTTCTTATCTCGCACTTTTGTGAATCAAAAGTAACTTTATGAACCTGCTCACACATTTGACTCACACTTAGATGATTATGTTTCATATATTCTACTAGTAGAGCATTTTCTGCCTTGGTATTCTTGTTTCCAATTCTAATTGTGCCTTTTCCAATGATTTTAGTTGGATCATCATTTCCGAAGGAGACTGATCCATCTCTTTCCTTTCTTAATGTAATAAACTTTTCTTCATCACCTGTCATGTGTTTTGAACAACTACTATCAACATACCAACCATGTTTCTTCTTCTTAGCTTGTAGAGCGAGTGTGCATTCTTTATTGCTATATTGATTTTGCTTTCTTATCGATGTTCTCTTATGAGGTTCATGTCTGTGACTGTTGTTGTTCTGTTGTAGTTCACTAGGAGGTACTGTCATTATACAATGTTTGGACATGTATTCAAAGTTGTTACACTTGTAGCATTCCACTTCAGTGCTCAATGATTCAAACCTATTGTAACTTATTCTTCGTGTTTCAATAGACTTCTTGGATAACCCTTTTGTGCATGAATTTCAAGGTTGTTTATGTTCTTGCTGTTAGCTATGTAATTCATAGCTTTATGTCCAAAATTATTGCATGCATAACATAAACCAAAAAATATAGTTTGATACCTGGGAGTCGATGATCTTTTGAAAGGCGTTACTCTTATGAATCCTTCTTCTTCTTGAGGCCTATCTATTTTTGTCGGTCATCAATTTTGAAATATGAATCTTCTCGGTGGAGGAGTGTCCCTGTAATCTTCCTTGTAGGTATTCCTATCCCCTTTGATTGTTTCTGCATAGATTTTTGGATATGTTTCTTGTTCTATTGTTTTGGAGATTGATCCCTTTTCTATCTGATTGTATCCAAGTCCGAACTTGTCATGATAGGACTTTGACTGCTGATAATTTCATCCAAAACTTTTGAGCTGTTCTGCATATTTTTCTTTTGAAGATCCTTTCTTAATGTGACAATCTCTTCTTTCAAATTTCCAAAGATCCTATCTCTTTCTTCTAGTTGTTCTTTGAGTGCTTCTTCAATTATTTTATCTTTTTCTATTTTAAACTTCAAAATTTTGATCATTTGTTCTAGTTTCTGAGTGTCTTGTTTCTTGTCTAGTTCAACTTGTAGCTTCTTGTTTTTATTCTTTTCTCTTCTTATAAATTCTATGACAGTCAAAAATTCTTCTCGGTAGTCAACTTCTCCCTCTTCATATTCTTCTTCACTATCTTATTTATCATAGTATTCTACTTCCATGGATATAACTCTTTCTGTCTCACTGTCACTGTCTTCATCTTCATCTGATGAGGATATGTCTTCTTTGGTGCATAATATTTTCTTGAAAGCTTTCTTTATGGTTCTTTTTCCTTTATATGTTTGTTTTCTATTTGAGTAATCTTCATGATTCCTCTTATTTTTATTATGAGGACATTTTTTAGCAAAATGACCAATACCATCACAATTAAAACAAATCAATGGAATCTTACCTTTATATCTGTCGTTGGTTCCCTTGTTCAATCTTCTGAAAAAGTTGGTCACTTCTTCATCATCTTCCGAGATGTCACTGCTACTGCTATGTTCTTTTTCCTTTTCCTTTCTCTTTTTCTTTGACCTTTTGGATTCTTTGAAAGATGATTCTTTTATATCTGTATTTTCTTGTTCAGTTCTCATTTCATATGTTGTGAATATTCCATGTAGTTCGTCCATGCTTATTGAGTATAGAAATTCTCTTTCTTCTAGTGCTGATATCTTAGGATCAAATCTCATCGGAAGAGATCTTAGTACCTTTTGAACAATTACATATTCTTTAATTTCTTCTCCCAATCCTATGATTGCATTTACTGTTTCATCGACTTGTAATAAGTAAGCTACAATATTCTCATCTTCCTTCATCTTTAGTTGTTCAAATTGACCTATGTAAGTTTGAAGCTTTGCTTCTTTGACTTTTGAATCTCATTCATAAATATTTTGAACCTTGTCCCAAATCTCTTTCGGATTTACAATGTATAACTTTGGTCTATACCGATTCACAAAGACAATTGAAAAGTGCATTTGTGGCTTTGGAATTTTTTTGACTGAGTTTTATTGCTCTTTCATTTGTCGGCGAAACTGTTGGTTCTTTGTATCCATCTACAACTGATTGCCAAATTTCAAATCCCTGTGCCTATATATCTGTTTTCATCCTTCTTCTCCAAAATGCATACTTCTGTCCATCAAACTGTGGTATTCCATTTTTATGCATGTTACTTCTCTCCATGATCTACCTTTCATGGTTAAACTGATTTCTAAAGGAACTTGCTCTAATAACAATTGTTGGATTACTGAGAGGGGGGGGGGGTGAATCAGTAATAGAGAAATTCAATCATTTTTAACCACAAAATGAAAGTGCTATATCAATGTAGCATTATCATCCAATAACTGCAGAGTAAATAAAAAATGAACAAATGAACACTCATACACATATACATTACACCAATATTTTTATGTGGAAACCCAAAGAGGGAGAAAACCACATAATTATTTTATTATATGTATTTAAGAATTACATTAATTGGAAGCACCAACTTCCTTTGTTTTCCAGCTACAACTGGAAGGAGGATCCAACCCCATAGTTTCTTAGGCTACAACCTGAGGGAAGCTGCAACTCCCCAATTCTCTAGCTACAACCAGAAGGAGGCTACAACCCCCTATGTTCTCCAACTACAACCGGAAGGTGGATACAACCACCTGTCCTTTCCCCGTCCAACCTCCCTAACATAGAAGTAGAATGATGGAACTACTTTCACACTATCACTATGATATATACCACTGTAAACCTGTACCAATCAACCTGCACCAACAACCTGTATCAAACAACCTGTAATCAACCTGTACCATAAATAAGTGCATCAACCATGCACCAACATGTACCTCAACTTGTACCATCAAAGAGTGCATCAACCATGCACCAAATATGTACCAATCATGCATCAAATACATAAACTATGACTCATAAATATGTACCAACATCATCAGCTATACACCTCATGTATGTGCCAACTCAATAACTACTTGTCTCAACCATGTACCCAACATGTACCTCAACCAAAATCCCTCATAAATTTCATCATCCAAATCTGATTTGTAACTCTATAATAGACTTGGTGTATATGATCACATACCTGTAAACCTTCCTTAACTTTAACAACAAGAGACTATCATTTTCATCAAACTTTACTTTAGTCTCACATGACTAATTTTGGATTAGTCAACAACCCTAACTTGCAATAATCATAACTATGAACCTATAATGAATAAAGATCTAAAAATGGTACAAAATGTTTCAACGTCTTTTATACAATTTGTCCAGATTTCACTACTTGGAACCTCTCAGAAAAGGAGTTATAGCAAAAACGACATACCTTGTTGAATTCTGGCTTATTCTAGAGACCAAACTTGTAGAGCATGCCCCACACAGAATATTTGTTGTATGGATCTGAAAATGGTACACATAATACTACAAACTATACTCTAACCAATACATTTGTTCTTACTTAATTTGGATCTGTTATGAAGAAGTTATGATGTTCTTACCCAAAACACCTGTTTTAGACTAGTTCCAGGACTAGCCACATACCCTACTTTCCATGGCATGTAACTCCAAAAATAAAACGACCCACAAGATGGAATTTTTATCTTGGCTACTTGGATATGTTTCCTCAATGACCTACAAAGTTCGAGGTCTAATTCATTCTAGAAAAAAATTGCGAAAATGGTGAGATGACCTGTAAATAACATACCTTAGAAAGCATCATCAAAAGAATTTATCCTCGAATTTCGGCCTTCTTTACTTCACCTTCCCTCTGAAATTCGGCTTAGATATCATTTGGTTACCTCAGTCACTTGTATATATTCAATATTCTCAAGTGTGATTTAAAATGAGATACCCTTGCCTTTTATTTATACTTTCATGTAGTTTCCTCAAGGGGTTACCTTCTAACCATCTTAAACCACTTTCATTGTTTTAGGGCCAACCCACTTCTAACCACTTGTCCACTTAGTAATTTCTCCATTAACTTTATTATTTAAATAATTCCTTTTGTATCCACTTTGACTTATAGTACACTCATCACTTCACTTTATTATTTACCTTCTAAAATCTCTTAAACCACTTTCCTTATTTTAGAGCTAACCCACTTATAACCACTTGTCCACTTCGTAATTTCTCCATTAACTTTATTATTTAAATAATTTCTTTTGTATCCACTTTGACTTATAGTACACTCATCACTTCGCTTTATTATTTAAATAATTTCTTCTTTGCAACCACTTTGACTACTTTGACCTTTTGGGGCTTCTAGATGACTCATGAGGGTTCTCCAACTTCACATGGCCATAACTCTCTAACCGTGAGGAGTTATGTGACTTTCCGCATACCACTGGAAATAACATGACATGTACTATCCATCTAGAATAGTCGTACCTGTAAATATATCAAAACTCATACCATTATCCATCAAACAAAATTGGGTCCATTACCCAAACCTTTGTGCTACCAGAATTCACTACCGGACTTTCTTCAAGGGTTGACATCAATGAAAACCAACCCAATTAATCAACATCCATTTCATCTTGCATTTTTGTTTCTTGGTAGGCATTAGGATAACCTTACATCTTATCTCTTAGTTCATTAGGAACTGTTTTTCAAGGTTTTATATCCCCTCTTACATGTTCTAAGTGTTGTTTCAACCTATGGATTCCCCTCATTGGATTCCTTTTGAAAATGGTTGTAGACTATTTTACCCCCAAACAATTGACAATGCTCTTATGCCAAAAACTTCTTTTCATAAGAATCCATGGCAATTTGTTTATAAAGAAAAACAAATCTACAAATAAATCCATAGGATTTCATAATTTATAGAAAAAAAAATATGTTACATTGTCATTGTATATAAAATTATGATTATAGTAATCTTTTAAGTACCTTCACAAGCCCTATGAATTGAGACTCCAAATTTTAAATTTGAATCAACATCTCTAAAATGAAATAATATCAGACCCAAAATAGAAAAATAAACAACAACTTTGTTACTCAAGTATCAAGTCAAATGTTGATGGGAATACAATAAGATGTGTGCCTCTAGTTCTAGTCAAGTTTATTCTAAAATCATCACGGAAAATTATAAGGGCTAAATTTCATCCATGGGATAGTTATTCATGTTTTTTTTTTTTTTTTTTTTTT
>ML777109.1:248832-259100 GCA_009831015.1 Picea engelmannii
CAAACATCAACACTCCCTATCAACGAGGGAGACAGTGTTCATCATGCCAAAGATTGTCTCTGAAGTATACAAACTTCACTTTAGACTCATGACACCTGTCAGTCTTGGGAGATGTCTCTCTCCCACCTAAACCAAGGGGAAACTCCTTCTATTTCTCTCCCTCTGAGATAATTGACTCTCTTTTAGATCAGTCTCACTCTGGTTCTGCATGTGATAGAATCTAACATCTTTAAGTATTTATCATTCCAAGTCAAATCACCATGAATAAGGACAAAGATCACACCAAGGCCATTTACCATAGGTACACACCTGTGAGTGAATGTCAGACCAATTCTATTTGATACATGGAAATCACATCAAGAACCTTAAGTCCATATCACTCCTTGTCATGATCAAGGAAGGATGACGCTTGGGCCCATTTATCACAAGTAAACCCTTGTCATAAATGTATCCTATCTCCATTGGTGTGAAACCCAATCCAGGAGAAGTTCCACCTAATGATTAATAAGGCCATTCACTTGTGTTTATATACATCATATAGTTGGTATCCACAAGACTTGAGCTAACTCATCCTGTAAGAGGTGGCTAGTCCCTTGGGGATGATCAAGCTAAGTCATCTTGGACCATACTTGACATATTGAGGTTCCCTCATGAAACCAATATCCCCCAAGACATATCGAGGTTTCCTCATGAAACCAATGTCTTGGTTCCTTCATTTGACCATCTGAGGCATGTCAAGATGAATTCCACATTCTCCCCTACTATTCCACAGATGAACCTCTAGGGAGAATGTCCTCTCTTATTTCCTCAAACATCAACACTCCCTCTTAACTAGGAAGGGTATATTTCCACGATGTATTCATCTAGTAGTCCAATGACTACTCTACAATAAACTAGTAGCACACAACTACTACCATACCATCAGTAGCTCAAATCATCTATCGCAGTCTCTGTGATCAAGAAGTAGTACACAACTACTTCCAAGCGATTTGGTAGTCTCCATGGAAATCAACTAGTATCACACAACTACTACAATGCCATCCATTAGAACATGAATGTGTTGATCCATAGTAGTACACAACTACTGTGCAATGGTACACAACCACTTTTCAGTGACACATAATCACTTCTAGTGGTACACAACCACTGTAGTAGCACACAACTACTGTCTAGAGATGCAAAGCCTCTGCCAGTGGTACACAACCACTGTAGTAGAACACAACTACTGTCCAATGACACACAATCACCGCCAGTGGTACAAAACCTTTGTAGTAGCACACAACTACTTTCCAGAGACACACAGTCTCCTCCATTGGTACACAACCACTGTAGTAGCACAAAAATAATGTCTAAAGACACACAATCTCCACCATAGTCTCATGACTACGCATGTGTCCCGCTGTTGTCACTCACTCAATATAGTGTCATGTGACTACAAGGACCATTCTTCCTGATTAGGTCGCCATATGTGCCATAGGTAGGGACTACTTTTATAGGTACATATATTCTTGTTTAGAATATTATTTTTCGAATATATACATTATGAAGATCGACCATAGTTACAAAAATTTAATACTCCCTCTTAACTAGGGAGGTATTCATAACAACCAACTAAATGTATTCATGTTGACCAATTTTATCTAATGAAAAGTTGCATCAAATATATCATGACATATCATCAAATGCATCGTATCTGAGCCATAATTCATCTGGCATGGTGCACATCAAGTCATATCATCCACTATATCATCTCTAAGCCGTACTAGAATGATGCAAATGCATCATATCTAAGTTGTATTAGCATGGTGTGGAGTATCATCTACATCATCTCTAAGTTGTACTATCATGATGCTTCTGCATCATATCTAAGTTATAATAGCATGATGTAGATCAGTTCCTCTGCATCATCTCTACGTTGTACTAGCATGATGTTAATGCATCATATCTAAGTTGTACTAGCATGATGTTGATTTTTCATATGAGATAATATTGTATATGAATATATTATTACAATGATGAGTGTTCGATATATAGAGAACATATGGTGACCATCCATGAAAGGATGCGTCCCTTGAATAATACATAACTACTTATTTATTATACTTTGTATTATAAATATCATGGCACACACACACACACACACACACACACACACACACACACATATAGAAGAATGTCTTCCCGATGTTGTCCAAACATCAACAAGAAGGCATATAGAAAACATTTATTATTGAAGTTTCTACATGTGTAGATTATTTTGAAGAAAATATGTATGATTTAGAATGGTAAGAGATCAGAGGAATAATACAAAGAGAGAATGAGATGTTGGATTGATCCATAAATATGATCGATAGTGAGAATTAAATACCGTCAAGGACCGAGGATGATAGAAGCCTTTGGATCAGATTTAAACCCATTAAAAGAGAAATCAAGAGTTCAAAATTCAGAACCCTTGAAATATTGATGAAAGGAAGTGGAATTGAGTTCCAGTCAAAGATATTGAGATACCTCTTTGAAGGCATCCAAAGAAGAAGTATTAAAACAGTCTAAAATTGTAGGTTATTGTGATAAGGCCTGATATTAGGTCATCATTTGGTATTAGATCCCAGTTGTTTTTTTGGAGAAAAGAAGATCAGTTCCAAAAGAAAAACAAAAAAAAAAGGAATTGAATGTGTGGTATAGTGTTACAACCATTAGAGGAAGAAGTGGAGTAGAAGGTTATTTGTTCCATCCAATGAAGGATTAATAATATGATATCCTTGGGAGATCTCATAGGTATAACTTATGATTTGATTTTGGTATAAGTAAATTGTGATTGCAGATTGAAGAATGATAGAAGAAAATCATAGCAGGAGGTTGTGAAGAGAAAGGATAATGAAGCTTGTGGAAGAGACAACAAGGACAATTGTTGACCAGAGGAAGAGAACAATATAAGTTCTCAAGTGTAGGTGAGCATTTGAAGTGAAAAATCCTTACACCATTGGAAGTTGTGGAGCAGGTGTGCTTGAAGAGAAGTTCTATTGTAGAGGATCAAGAGAGAAATACCAAGAGGATGACTTGGTATGGGTGAAAAACATAAGACTTGTTACAAAGATATGGGAGAGGCTTGTTGCATCTCATGAGTGGACAAGGAGAGTCCAAAGAGGGAAGAAAATATGACTATTGCAAGTCATGATAAAGGAATCCACAAGAAGAAAGGATATTCTAGGAGAAATGGCAAGGAGAAGAAGATGAGTCAAGAGGAGCTTGACTAGGAAATTGTTGAGATGAAAGAAAACATAAATGCATTGATGATGCTGCTAGAGGAATGTGAAAAATACTAGTGGTATGGATGGACACTAAGAAGGAAGAATGTGAGGTAGAAATTTTTGTAGAAAAAGTTGAGGCATAATATGCATGCCAACTTGAGGAGGGAACTCAAAGAAACTGAGTTGGAGATGACGGTTTATTATTGTGAACCTGAGCATGGACCATTCTTTGATGAATATGAAGACAAGGATGTTGATGAGATAATTATTGATAGTTTCCTGAATAGTGGGACGAGTTCAGATCAACATGGAAATGTGGATACTAAGGCATTGAATGAAGAGATTTGTGATTTTAAATCTAATATTTTGTGTACAACTGCAGGTGATGAAGAACATTTAAATGATGTGTTTATGCAGTTGGATGAAGAGGTGATATTTCTGGATGAAGAGTATGAGACAAAAAAGTTATTTATTGAGCATACGTTACTAGATGATAAAGATGATGCAGAGTTACCTCAGATAGGTGAGGCTGAGAATATTCCAGCAGGTGAAGTGATGGAGAACAATCTTTTGACTAAGGAAACCTATGAGAATACTTGAGTGTTGCATAAATATCATGAAAAGGATGGCGATGGACAGTTTCCCACAACTATATTGAATATTGTTGAATAAGACTTGAGAGATATTGATGATTTAATAACAGAGCTGAACCTTTTTGTAGATTGGTTATACTATGAGGATTTTCAGCCAATGGTAAGCATGAATAATTCTAATATGATAGATTGCAACAAAGAAAGTGAAAACTATAACATGGAATTTATGCTACAACCATGAGGTATGGTTCAAAAGTATGCATTGGAAGGTAATGAAGAAGTCCACGAAGAAATTCAGGTTGAAACTTTACTTGTATGCAAAGAAAAAACGAATCCAGAGGTATAATTGGTTGGTTAAGGTTTCTTTTATTGAATGTTTTGATTATATTTGGAGGAAATTTGTCAAAGTTTAAAATAAGATGGACTTCAGGAAAATCGAGGGAAGTGGATCATGAGCATGTTTTACAGGATTGTGAATTGAGACATTGCAAAGAAAATGAAGACGGTGTTGACAAGAAGAGTTCAGTTCAAAGAATTGCAGTTACTCCAGGGGAAGCAATGAGGAATCAAGAACCCAAGTATAAGCTTACAAAGGTTGATAAAAAATAAAAAGATGAGCAAGAGATTATTGGTGTGAATAGAAAAAAGAGTAATGGTAAATGTAATCAACAAATTGAAGAGAGACAGTCAGTCTCAGAGGATGAAGGAAAAAATAATTTGGTATCCTATGCATCTATAGTAAACAAAAAAGAGGTCCAATGGAATGTGATGGTAATTAACTTCATGGTGTTAATAGTAATTTTACTGTTGTAAACGAGACTTTACAGTTTAGTGGAAAATCTATTTTATATGGTGATTTAGTCTCCTGTACAAAAACAGAGAGGATCTTAGTTTCTAGAATTAGAAGTTGGTAGGTTTTCATTGGAAAGCAAGAGGAGTGGAAAAATAAACTTAGTTCCTTACAAACTTGTAAAGAAGAAAGGGGAAGAATAAATGGAAACATGCAAGGAAGGAAAGCCGAAGAGCAGAGAAAAGAACAAGATTCAAAATTTGGACAGTATTCAGGACAATGTGAATACAAGGAATACTTTTCCAAGACAAGGCAGTTATGAAGGAGGATATGAAAATATTGTTATGTCATGTACACATGAATAGGATGAAGAATCAGAGAAAACTTTGGGTAGAGCTAACGAGAATAGGGATGTGAAATGTAATATGTTTTCAGGGTTCAAAATGTTAATTTTTGAATGTGTTCTACACGGTGAAGGAAAAATCATTCTTGGAGATATATTTGCTTGTGAAAATATAGACAAGTATGGGATTTTTGGAGATGAAGACAATCAATTTTCCTTATTGGAACATGAAGATGGGAGAAATAATATAGTTGGCTCAGAAGCTTGGAATGAAGGAAGAAGAGTTGATATAGCTCTTATACAAGTTATTGTTGAGGAGAAGGAAGATTGAAGGGGATGTAGAATTGCAGTCCACAATCCAAATTTTTTATTAACCTAGTGGGTGGATAGTTCAGTTGAATTCAACATGGATAAGAGGACAATAGGACAAGGTTCAGTAATTCAAATTTTTACAACAGAAGGACATTATGTAAGTGAATGGTTATATGTTCTTATACCAAATAAAGAACAAATTTCTTTTGAAACTGAGAGGATTCCACTCAGGATGTTGGATAGGTGGATGGTGAAAACAATATAGGAGATATGTCTAATAATTTCTCAAAGTCAGCAAGTTAAAGAGAAGTGGAATGATGTCCAGGAAAAACTAAGGGAAATTGTCTGGAAACATGAGATGGTGTTGATGATAGGATCAAGAGTCAACATGTACAGTCGGGTACAAGTCAAGAGAGATTGCGAATAATACATGGAGTTGAATTTAAATTCTTTTGAGGTATTGTCAGGATATGTATGCCATATCAAAAAATGTTGCATGCCAATGGTGATGATGTAAAATATGACAATATCTATGCAAATAATGTCTAAAGAAGTAAAACATTCAAATTGGGATGACAACAATCATCAACACACATAAGTACATAAAAGTGGATCGGGGGGATTCTCATGTGGAATGACAACATCATAACACGATGCATTAGAAGTGCTCATGGTAGAAAAACAAATGGACATCAACAACATACAGTTTGGAATCCAGGAGGAAGAAGATAAGATTTAGTAAATGCACCTGCAATTGAAAAATGTTAGACATCCAGTTGGAAGTTGAATTCATGTGAATTTTATAGCATAGTAAGTTGGAAGACTCATGAACATGAGTCCATGAATTATTTCAACCTGGGGAGTCTGATGCAGGATAATTCTTCAAGGTTTACAAGACCTAGGGGTCTTGTCACACATTTACTAAAGGGAGTGGGTTCCCTTAATTGATTTGTTTATTTTCCTAAGTGTAAATTGAATTCTATAATGTTTTAAATTGAATTTGGTTAATGTAGAAGATCTCAAGAGTTGTAGAGATCGTAGGGATAAGTGAGTAATCCTACGAACAATGAGGATTTTATGGATCTGAGATATCCTAGGAGTTGTTAGAGGAGGGTTTTATGGATATGAACCAAAATATCGTATCAAAATCCTTTCTTTTAAGTATGTAATTTTAAGAGTATGAGGAGGTTGGAATCAACTAGAAACAGTGTGTGTGTGTGTGAAGGCCAATATGGAAAAAACACCTACGAAGGACAAAAAAAGATGAAACCAGGCTTAAGTAGAGGGAATGTGTTTTTGTAAATATCAGAGTGAGAAGAATGAATCAGAGATAGGTGGGTGTGAAGGGACATTAATTGAGAAATCAGACCATAAATATTGAAGGAAGTTACTATTGAATGTAATCCAAGAAAGATGGAAAGAATTCCTATATAAAATACTATGTATAGTGAGCATACAAATAGTAATGGAATACTTTGTTCTGAGTGTTGTATAAGATAGAGTAATTAATATCCATATGGTATCTCTTTGATAACAATTTTGGTTAGAATCCCTCCAATGGTGTCGAATTCTAAGTCTATTGTATTTGTAGGTGAAGGATAATTAATCCTGATGAAAAAAGTTATTATTACAGGTTTTGGACATGGTGATGTTGGTTGTGGAGCCTGATTATCTTCCTGATTCAAAGGTCTTTTACTTTCAGCCGTGTTTATACCCCATGAAGTATTTACACCCCAGAAGTATGTACACTCTTCCACCCGGAGGAGTGCAGAGGGGGGGTACCCCCTCTGTGGGGTCCGGGGGGGGTTATCCCCCCGGCTGGGGGGTCCGGGGGCAAGCGGAGGTTCAGGGGCAAAGCCCCCGAAGGAAAAATTGCCTTGTAAATGTATATTGTAATTTCATTGTAAATATTGACCGTTCATTATAAGGTCACAGATCTAATGATAGAGATTATGTTAGGGTTTTTTTCCCTAGAAGGCAACCCTCTTTTATGAGGGAAATGTATTGCAGCTATGGTTGATGGCGAATATTGTATTTTGAGATAGGAGACTGTGAGAGAAAGAAGAGTAAGTTACAACGGGTTTGTTGTAGGTTGCATCCCTTCATATGCTGGATAATAATAAAGGAAGGACCTGACAATTTCTCTGGTGGATGTAGCCCACACTAGGTGAACCACGTAAATTTGTGTCTCTATTGTATTGTGTATCTTCTCTATTTTGTTTCTGCATTTGTTTTATTTTATTGCTCCACGATCCTGTTTTTCTAACAAATGGTATCAGAGCAAAAGGTAACTCGCTGGAAAAGAGGGTTTTTGGTTTGAGTGGGAGTAATGTCAGAAGATGGAAAGTTTAGGGTCGAGAAATTTAACGGCCAAAGCTACCATTTATGGAAGATGAAGATGGAAGACTATTTATATTAGAAGGATCTATTCCTACCATTGGGCGAAATATCAAAGAAGCCGACGGTTACGAAGGACGAAGAATGGGAGATTCTTGATAGAAAGGCTCTAGGAACGATACGACTGAGCCTGGCAGTGTCGATGGCTTTTTGATGGACGCATTGGCCAAATTCTATGAAAAACCCTCGGCGTCAAATAAGGTATTTCTAGTGAAGAGATTATTTAATATGAAGATGTCAGAAGGTGGGTTTGTTGCAGATCATTTAAATGATTTTAATACGGTTACTAATCAACTAAGTTCTGTAAAATTGGACTTTGATGATGAGGTCAGGGCTCTTATAATCTTGTGCTCATTGCCAGAAAGCTGGAACGGCTTGGTCATGGCTGTAAGTAACTCTCTCTGGTTCAAATAATTTAAAATTTTATGATGTTGTTGGTGTTATCCTTAGTGAGGAAATGCGACGGAAAAGCACAGGTGAGACATCAGGAAATGCGTTGAACATGGAGAATAGGGGAAGCCAAAAGGATAGAGGAAAGGGTTTTGGGAACCGTGGGAATTCTAGGAAGGGAAGATCCAAATATAGACTTGGAAAGATAGAGTGATGGAATTGTGGGAAGAAAGGACATCTGAAGAAAGACTGCAGAGCTCCAAAGAAACAAAGAGATGGACAGCAGGAGAGAAATCAGGAAGAAAATGTAACAGGTGATGCGTTACAAGATACTTTGATTCTTTCTATAGATAATATTTATGAGTCTTGGGTAGTAGATTCAGGGGCTTCATTTCATGACACACCCCATAGGAAACATTTTCTAGATTATGTTTAGGGTGATTTTGGACATGTTCATTTGGGTGACGATGCACCATGCAAAATTGTTGGAATGGGAAAGGTAAAAATAAAGCAACGCAATGGAAGCCAATGGTTGTTGAAAGAGGTAAGACATGTTCTAGATTTAAGGAAAAATCTAATTTTAACAGGGTGGTTGGAAAGTGAAGGTTGTATATCCATATTTACAGATAAGACATGGAAGGTCATCAAAGGATCATTGGTGATAGCGAAATGAGAGAAGGTAGGTACATTGTATTTATGTACTGGTAATACTGAATATTCTATCTCTTTAGCTTCTACATGAGTGGATACAACACTGTGGAATCATAGTCTTGGACACATGAGTGAGAAGAGGATGCAGATACTTCACAAAAGAAATCTGTTTCCAGATCTTAAACAAATTGATTTGGACTTCTGTGAGCATTGTGTTTATGGAAAACAGAAGAGAGTCAGATTTCTCAGAGTCGAAAAAGAAAAGAAGAGTGAAAGGTTAGAGATTGTGCATATAGATATATGGGGATCAACTCAAGTATCATCTCTTGGTGGCTCTCATTATTATATTACTTTTATTGATGATGCAACTAGAAAAACTTGGGTTTATTGCATTCGACAAAAATCTGATATTTTTGATACTTTTAAGAAATGGAAAGCTTTGGTTGAGAATGAGACAGGAAAAAAGTTGAAGTGTCTCAGATTAGATAATGGAGGTGAATATTGTAGCAAGGAGTTTGATGATTACTATTCATACCATGGGATTCGTAGAGAGAAGACAGTTCCAAGAACACCACAAGAAAATGGTGTGTCAGAAAGGATGAACAAGACAATCATGGAGCGTGCAAGGAGTATGAGATTGCATGTTGGTTTGGCCTTACAATTTTGGGCATATGCTGTAGATACTGTTGTTTACTTAATAAATAGAGGACCTTCAAGCTCTTTGGATGGTAGAATTCTAGAGGAGGAATGGACAGGAAAAAAGGTAAACTATTCTTTTTTGAAAACTTTCGATTGTGAAGCATTTTTCCATATTGATAAAGAAAATAGAACAAAGCTTGAGGCAAAATTCAATAAGTGTACCTTTATTAGATATGGTGTTAATGATTTTGGTTATCGCTTATGGGATTATGAAAATAAAAAAATCATTAGGAGTAGAGATGTCATATTCAATGAGAAGGTCATGTACAAAGATCAGTTGTAGGGAAAGAAATAGGAAAAAGAAAAACAAGAATACACAGTGCTTGATGAGATCATTGAAAAAGAAATTCCAAAGAAACCAAAAAATCAAAATGTACAACAAAAGGAGCAGCAGGTACCTCAAACACCTGCAAGTGTTGTTAGAAAATCTACCAGGTTATGTATACCCCCTGAACGATACTCTCCTTCATTGTATTATTTATTGTTGACCGATTCTGGTGAACCAGAATGTTATGAAGAAGCAATGCAGGTAGACACCAAAAGGAAGTGGGAAAAAGTCATGAAAGAGGAAATGGATTCCTTGGTAAATAACCATACTTGGGACTTGGTTCAGTTGCCTGTAGGAAAAAGAGCATTGCAGAATAAATGGGTTTACAAGTTGAAGGAAGAAGATGGAGGAGAAAATAAGTACAAGGCTAGATTTGTTGTAAAGGGGTTTGCACAAAAGAAAGGTATAGATTTTGATGAAATATTTTCTCCTGTTGTTAAAATGACTTCAATTAGAACTATTTTAAGTCTTGTGGTAGTAGAATATTTTCATCTTGAATAGTTAGATGTAAAAACAA
>ML777109.1:259295-284026 GCA_009831015.1 Picea engelmannii
TACACAGAGAAGGTGTTGGAGAGGTTTAGAATGCATAATGCAAAACCAGTTAGTACACCTTTGGCTAGCCATTTCAAATTAACTAAGGAAATGTGTCCCAAGACACAGGAGGAGATAGAATACATGTCCAGGGTCCCATATTCTTCAGCAGTTGGCAGCTTGATGTATGCAATGGTTTTCACAAGACCAAATATTGCACATGCAGTGGGAGTTGTGAGAAGATATATGAACAATCCAGGTAAAGAACATTGGGAGGCAGTAAAGTGGATTCTCAGATACTTGAAAGGTACTACTAATCATGCATTATGTTTTGGAGGTTCATAAACTTTTCTACAAGGATATGTTGATTTAGATATGGCAGGTGATAAAGATAGCAGAAGGAGTACCGCAAGGTATGTGTTTACCATAGGTGGAACAACAGTAAGTTGGATTTCAAAACTACAAAAGGTTGTTGCACTTTCAACAACAGAGGCAAAGTATGTTGCTGCTACAGAGGCTAGTAAAGAGATGATTTGGTTACAAAGGTTTATCGAGGAATTGGGAAAGAAGTAAGAGAATAGCAGGTTGTACTGTGACAGCGAGAGTGCCATTCATCTTGCAAAGAACTCAGCCTTCCATTCAAAGACTAAGCATATACAGTTGAGGTACCACTTCATACAATCCTCCTTGGAAGATGGACATTTGAAGTTGGAAAAGATACACACTACCCAAAATCCTGTAGACATGTTAACAAAGAGAGTAACCAGGGAGAAACTGAGTTCCTGCTCAGTTTCAGTTGGTTTTCAAGAATGAAGATGAAGATGAGAAATTTCCCAGGTCTAAGAAGGTTCAGAGTCCAGCATATACAACAGAGGTGGAGTTGTTGAGATCAGTCTCCAAGTGGGAGATTGTTGGTTGTGGAGCCTGATTATCTTCTTGATTCAGAGGTCTTTTACTTTCATCCATGTTTATACCCAGAAGTATGTACACTCTTCCACATGGGGGAGTGCAGAGGGGGGGTAACCCTCTACGGGGTCCGGGGGGGCTATCCCCCCGGCTGGGGGCAAGCGGGCCCCTAGTGGGGGTTCGGGGGTGAATCCCCCGAAGGAACAATTCCCTTGTAAATGTATATTGTAATTTCATTGTAAATATTGACCGTTCATTATAAGGTCACAGATATAATGATAGAGATTATGTTAGGGTTTTTTTCCCTAGAAGGCAACCCTCTTTTCTGAGGGAAATGTATTGCAGCTATGGTTGATGGAGAATATTGTATTCTGAGATAGGAGACTGTGAGAGAAAGAAGAGTAAGTTACAACGGGTTTGCTGTACGTTGTATCCCTTCATATGTTGGATAATAATAAAGGAAGGACCTGGCAATTTCTCTGGTGGACGTAGCCCACACTGGGTGAACCACGTAAATCTGTGTCTCTATTGTATTGTGTATCTTCTGTGTTTTGTTTACGCATTTGTTTTATTTTATTTCTCCACGGTCCTGTTTTTCTAACAGGTGAAATACTGAGATAAGGATATAGAGATTTAAATAGAGTTTGCAGGCGTTCATTTGATATCCAGATCTATGGATCTAATGATCATTGATCAAAATTTATGATCAATGATCCATTTTCATCACAGGTGTAATTGAGTTGGGTCTACTTGGTGAATGTCGAATCAGAGCCCTCAAGTATATATCCCTAGCAAAGATTGCTGGATTGTCAGATTTGGCTCCAAACGAAGATTTACAGTGGATAATCCATTTTGCAACCAAAGTAGAAAGAGGGTTAACTCTAAAGATAAACTGTGATGAAGTTATATCGATGGTTTAGATACTCCATGTGTTGAAGGAGGGAAGCATCACATTTTTAAAAGTGGATTCTAAAAGTACTTTATTCAAATGTGATCCAGACCATGGTCAATCTCGTAGTCAAGAGAGTTAAAGGATTAAGTGCCTAGGGGATTAATTCCATTGTCTTATATATAAGCGACCATCGATTTTGAAACCTAGTTTCTAACTGTAGGCATATGCAAGAGCACAGGGGGGTAAGTTAAGCCCATTTACAATTGGTTTTAATAAAAATATACATGTGTTATAACTTACAAAAGAGGGAATGGAAAGGGAGTTTTCCATTCGAAGCCCATAGAAGGTGTATAGAAAACCTGTATTATTGAAGTTTCCACATGCATAGATTGTGTTGAAGAAAATATGTATGATTTAGACTGGTAAGAGATCAGAGGAATAATACAAAGAGAGAATGAGATGTTGGATCGATCCATAAATGTGATCGATAACGAGAATTAAATACTGTCAAGTGTTAGAAAAATAGGACCGCGTAGTAATAAAATAAAACAAATGCAGAAACAAAACACATAAGACACACAATACAAGAGAGACATAGATTTACATGGTTCACCCAGTGTGGGCTATGTCCACCAGAGAAATTGCCAGGTCCTTCCTTTATTATTATCAAGCAAATGAAGGGATACAACCTACAACAAAACCCGTTGTAACTTCCTCTTCTTTCTCTCACATTCTCCTCTCTTAGAATACAATATTCACCATCAACCATAGCCGCGATACATTTCCCTCAAGAAAAAAGGGTTGCCTTCTAGGGAAAAATCCCCTAACATAATCTCTACCGTTAGATCTGCGACCTTATAATGAACGGTCCAGATTTACAATGAAATTACAATATACTTTTACAAGGCAATTTTTTCTTCGGTGGCTTCGCCCTTGAACCCCCATCGGGGGATGCTGCCCCCAAACGCCCGCTGGGGGCCTGCTTTCCCCCAGCCCCCCCATCCAGGGGGATAGTCCCCCCGGACCTCGCAGAGGGGGTACCTCCCCTCTGCACTCCCCCGCGTGGAAGAGTTTACATACTTCTGGGGTGTAAATACTTCATGGGGTATAAACATGGCTGAAAGAAAGGACCTCTTAATCAGGAAGATAATCAGGCTCCACAACCAACATCAAGGAATGAGGATGATATAAGTATTTGGATAAGATTTAAACCCATTAAAAGAGAAATTAAGAGTTCAAAATTCAGAACCCTTGAAATATTGATGCAAGGAAGTGGAATTGAGGTCTAAAATTGTAGGTTATTTTGATAAGGCCTGATATTAGTTCATCACTTCCCAAACCAGTCATCACTCAATCTATCACAAGTTTCTCCACACACAAAAATCCAAAGTACATTATATCTCTTCTCTCTAGCTCGCATGATTCGAAAATCCTTAGATGTTGTTTATTTTAAATACACATAAACATCTACTTGATCTTCGAAATAATAAGGATCGCTTGACTGATTTCAATTACATGTGAAATACTTATCCAACCATATACACTTTAATGATAAATAACTTGCAAATAACTGAGTATGAAATGAAAAACAATGAATAAATCATATACACAAGTTTGATAACAGAGTTCACCCAATTTGGGCTACGTCTTTGGGTCCATTTCCAATAGACATCTCTTTATTAATGCTCAAATCCGTGTGTTTTACAATGACCCTTTTACATGTTTCTCAAATGAAGAAATAGAGTGCACCATTGGATTCCTTGCGAAAAATTGTGCAAAATGAGTATAAAGTTCTCAAAATTTTGCTAAGGGACCTCTCGATAAGGTTTATGGTGTAGCCTCAAATCCTATGTACCCTCAAGCACACACTTCAAGACAATATCTACATAAAATAATGTGTGTACAATCCTTAGGCCACATGCCATTAATTAGGGCATGCCCCTTAACCAATATCCAAAATATGTGGTCCACCTTAACCATAAGTTGGCGATATTTGTAATAAATCATGTGCCTTAGTTGGATTGGTTATGGCTTGGTACTATATATGGAAGGTTAGGGTTCGAGCCCCACCAACCACCATATTTTTCGGCATTTTGTTGACATATGTTTATGTTAATATATATATATATATATATATATATATATATATATATATATATATATATATATATATATATATATACCATTTAAAACCCCACGGAGGATATGGTTATAGTTATATGGTATACAATGAACCAAAGGCTAGGGGTCGAGGGATTAGGCCCTCGACCCTTTTTTCCACCCAACAAACTTTAATTCAAACTTAAATAATTTTTTCCATGTTATGTTAAGAACTAAATGTATGGTGCATTGGAAACAAAGGTTTGGTAATGTCTTTGGGAGGTCTTAGTTTTGCCCCCCGTCGACTCCCAAACATTTTACATAACTATGACCATAAAGGCCAATGAAAGGTCTCCACGTGGAAGCCTTTCATAGGCTTATCCACGCCACATGTCGATGAATAATTCGATCACCTAGAGTGTATGACTTGCCCAGTCAGCTGCCAACAATCATGTGACATGTCACCTATACAATCATGTGCCACATGTCACCCTTGCAGCAGTGACATGTGTCACCCTTTTGAACTTTGACCTTATTTGACTTAAACTTGACTGGTCATAACTTTTGCATACAAACTCTGTTTGAGGAGATTTTTGCACCGTTGGAAAGATATCACCAAGATCTACGCATTGATGGTGTTTTTGAGATCATTTGGGAAATTTGAATTTTGAGCATTTTTTAACCATTCTGGACCTCTATGGACGTTCTGGATCCTCCTAGACCTCTGTGAGCATTCTTGTATCCTCATGGATCATTCCTCCCCATTGTAAGCCTTTTGGACCACCAAAATTTTTGATTACTTGACAACTAAGTGAGGGTAAATCTCCCTCACCCCTCCGATCTCCATCCATTTTTCCCTGCTTGGTTTTACCTCTTTGAGACCAACTCAAATATATTCCACATCACCTCGCTGTGAATTCCATATTCTTCTATCGAGAATAACATCTTCATGTAGCTCGTCCAAATATTATGGAGAAAAATCATCAACTACTAGAACTTGAATACTTTCATCTTCATCCATAATCATTGGAGGCTCATAAAGCTTCAAATTCTCAACATTTACCACTGAATACATTTGCATGTAGGATGGTATATCTAAACAAAAGGCATTAGTACCAATCTTGTCCAAGATATTGAAGGGACCATATCAGATAGGCCTTATCTTTTTACCTTCACCTTTCATTCTATCTTTGTTGATATGTAACCATACTTGATCACCGACTTCAAACTGATGATCAAACCGATGTTTTTCATGCATTTCCTTGTACTTGGCTTGGATTTTCTCCAATTTTTCATGTACTTCTTGATGTACCTATTGAATTTTTTGAATGAACCTTTTAGGTTTATCTGTATCATCCTGTCCATCTGCTTGGTTTTCTCCTCCAAAAGTAAATTCCATAGGTGATTTAAGCAAGTACCCCAAACATACTTCAAAAGGATTTTTATGAGTAGAAGAATGCATAGCATGATTATATGGATGTTGTATATAAGGAGACTGTTCATCCCATAACTTAGGATGCTTTCTGCAGTATCCTCGAAGTAGATGTAGCATTGTTCGATTTACCACCTCTCTCCATCCATTTGTCTGTGGATGAAAATTTGTGCTCTTATTCAACTTAGTGTCCATGAGTTCCCATAAATCAGACCAAAAATTTCCCAAAAAGAGAGAGTCTTGATCTAATATAATAGATGTAGGAAGTCCAAAATGAACCCAAACATTAGGAAATAACATATGTGTTGTCTATTCAGTTGTGACCTATTTCTTGCATGGCATAAAAATACACATCTTTCTAAATCTACCCACAACAACATATATATAATCACGACCTTTCATTACCCTCATAAATGTTGTTGGTGCATTACATAACCCAAATGGCATAACTAACCATTCAAATAATCCTTTCTTGGTCTTGAAAGTAGTTTTCCATATTTCACCTTCTGCAATTCTGATCTGATGGTAACCACTTGTCAAATCCAACTTAGTGAAATATGAAACATTCTTTAATTGGTATAATAAGTCATCAATTATGGGAAGAGGATAATGGTTCTTTACCATAATCTTGTTCAAGGCTCGAAAATAAATACACATCCTCCACGTGCCATGTTTCTTCAGAACTAATATAATAGGAGAACCACATGGAGAGGAGCTTGGTCTAATGATTCCTTTATCGAGCAATTCTTAAACTTGCTTCTTAATTTATGCATTCTCAATTACTAATGACCTGTACATTCCAATGTTCGGAAGAGGAGCATCATGTTGTAAATATATTTCATGTTCAACCTCCCTTTTAGGAGGAAACCCTGTAGGTTCATGAAACAACTCATCATAGTTAGATATGATGTTTATAATATCATGTTTATGATATGGACCACAACCTGATAAAGAGTTTTCTATATATTCTTCTTTTTGTTTCACCATCATGAGAAAAAAACATTTACTTTCACTCACAAGTCTCTTCATTTTCCCTTTTCTCACTAAAGAAACATTAGTCTTGATACAATGAGCTATGAAAATATATTCAACCCCATCTTTGAAAATATTATGTTTATTTTATTTGCGATAGAATATAGCCTTCCTGTCAAATATATATGGACTACCCAAGTCAATGTCACAAATTTCAAGAGGCACAACATTTAATTCAACCTCATCAAAGAACTTAGTTTTTATTGCAAATACGATCTTACACTATTTCATTACCTGCAACTTAGCATCTTCACACATCCAACCTAATGGATGTGGCTTCTTATGATGTGTCGTCTTTAAACCCATGTTTTTAACAATTGCCTAAAAGATTAGGCTATTTTGAGATCCACTGTCAAATAAAGTATCTACCTTTATATGATTGACTATAACTCTGACATGAAAAAAATCACTTCGTTTCTTTTGATCAATACCATCTTCCAATTTATCCGATTGAATTGAAGAATTATAAATTATAGTTGATATACCTTTGCTTTCTATTTCCATGATCTTATATTCATCTCTGGAATCTAACCCTAGATCTTGATGAGATGATGCAACAATATTCTTCTTCCCTTTTTCCTTGAATTTAGTTAGTCATAATTTTGGATGCAACGTCCAACACTTTGGCGCCTCATGCCCATTTTTCTTACAGTGGGAAAATGTATGTCCTTCCTTAGCTTGCTTCCCTGTGGCTGATTTATTACTTTTCCATTTACCTTTTGGATTCTTTTCTAACTTGTATCGCTTCTCATCTTCACTCACATACTTACCCTTACTAGCCTCTAGATGCATAGTTGGTACATACACCTTATCAATGTTAGTAGGGTTAAACATTAAAATAGTATGACAAATATATGAGTGCATTCCACTAATATACTTCATAAGAGTTTCATGAGTATACAAAGAAATTCCCACTGATAAATCCTTCTTTTTGAACTCATGTGTATATGCCTGAATAGTCTGGCCTTTACCTTATCTAACATGCTGCCATTCTATCATTGTCTTTTGCATATGAGCCAATGGATATAATTGTTTCCTCATAGTCTTAGTAAACTTATCCCATGAGGAGATTAATTTACCCTTTTGAAGAAGATCAACTTGCATCTTACTCTCCCACCATATTAAGGTTGTTCCACTTAGTCGAAGAGAAACTAACTGTATTCTTGCAGCCTTGTCCACGATCTTTTGAACCCTACAATATACCTCTATTTTGTTGATCCAATTGTCAAATTTATCGACATTCAATTCTCCATCATAGGTTGTCAATTCGAACTTGACATTAAATTTTAACAAAGGAATATTATGCTCAAACTTCTTAGAGGACTTATTTTGGCGAGAAGAATGTTCAATTGCTTTATAAGAAGACGATGATGATGAGGATGGTGAAGGGGGCTATGAAGGTCCACTGCCTTCACCTCCTCCTTCTCCTTTTATCAAATATTCTCCACTTACAGGATTTTGAATTCTTTGTTGCAAATCCTCTACTATCTCCCTTAATGATTGAAGTGCAGCCCTGATCTCTTCGTGGTTCATGAGTTGATGTTCTTCTTCTCCTTTTTCAGAAGCCATCTTATGTCTTCAAAATCTTTTTCCAATATCAGACTTATAACTTGCAAGTTTTCCTTTACCAAGTTTAAGTTTGTATCTTGTTAGCATTCACTTGCAAACACTTGTCAAATCAAGATCTGATACCAACTTGATGCAAAAAATCCTTAGATGATGTTTATTTTAAATACACATAAACATCTACTTGATCTTCAAAATAATAATGATCACTTGACTGATTGCAATTACATGTGAAATACTTATCCAACCATATACACTTTAATGATGAATAAATCTCAAATAACTGATTATGAAATGAACAACAATGAAGAAATCACATACACAAGTTTGATAATGGAGTTCACCCAATTTGGGATACGTTTTTGGGTCCGCTTCCAATAGAGGTCTATTTATTAATTCTAAAATTATTGTGTTTTACAATTACCTTTCTACATGTTGCTCAAATGTAGAGGATGGTGAAGGGGGCTCTGAAGGTCCACCGCCTTCACCTCCTCCTTATTATTTAATCAAATATTCTCCGCTTACATGATTTTGAATTCTTTGTTGCAAATCCTCTACTATCTCCCTTAATGATTGAAGTGTATCCCTGATCTCTTCGTGGTTCTTGAGATGATGTTCTTCTTCTCCTTTTTCAGAAGCCATCTTATGTCTTTGAAATCTTTTTCCAATATCGGACTTATAACTTGCAAGTTTTCCTTTACCAAGTTTAAGTTTGGATCTTGTCAGCATTCACTTGCAAACACTTGTCAAATCAAGATCTGATACCAACTTGATGCGGAAAATCATTAGATTGTGTTTATTTTAAATACACATAAACATCTACTTGATCTTCGAAATAATAATGATCACTTGACTGATTGCAATTACATGTGAAATTCTTATCCAACCATATACACTTTAATGATGAATAAATCTCAAATAACTGATTATGAAATGAACAACAATGAATAAATCACATACACAAGTTTGATAATGGAGTTCACCCAATTTGGGTTACGTTTCTGGGTCCACTTCCAATAGAGACCTATTTATTAATGCTAATTTTTTTTATTATTATTTACAATTACCTTTTTACATGTTTCTCAAATGTAGAAACAGAGTGAACCGTTGGATTCCTTGTGAAAAATTGTGCAAAATGAGTATAAATTTCTCACAATTCCTCTAAGGGACCTCTTGACATGATTTATGGTGTAGCCTCAAAGTCTATGTACCCTCGAGCACGCACTTTAAGACAACATATGCATAACCAATCTTCGAAATATGTGGTCCACCTTTATCATAAGTTGACAAGATTTCTAGCAAAACTCGTGCCTTAGGAAGATTGGTTTTGGCTTGGTACTATATATGGCAAGTCGGGGGTTCGAGCATCACCAACTATCATATGTTTTGGTGTTTTGTTGGAATATGGTTATGTTAATATAATCGTATTATATATATAGTATATACCATTTAAACCCCCATGGAGGATATGGTTACAATTATATGGTATACAATGAACCAAGGGCTAGGGGTTGAGGGCTTAGGCCCTCGACCCTTTTTTCCACCCAACAAACTTTAATTCAAACTTAAATATATTAGTTGCCATGCTATTTAAGAAATAAATGTATGGTTCATTAGAAACAAAGGTTTGGTAAGGCCTTTGGGAGGTTGCAGGTTCGACCCCTGCCGACTCCAAATTGTTTACATAACTATGACCATAAAGGCTAATGGAAGGTCGCCACATGATGACCTTTCATCGACTTATCCATGCCACGTGTCGATGAATAATTCGACCACCTAGATTGTATGAATCACCCAATTAGTTTCTAACGATCATGTGACATGTCACCTGTATAATCATGTGCCACGTGTCACCCTTGTAGTGGTGACATGTGTTATGCTTTTAACCTTTGACATGATTTGACTTAAACTTTGACTACTAATAACTTTTACATACGAACTCTTTTTGAGGATATTTTTGTGCCATTGGAAAGATATCGCCGAGATATACACATTGATGGCATTTTAGAGAGCATTTAGGACATCTGAATTTTGAGCATTTTTTAAACATTCTGGACCTTTGTGGACGTTGTGGATCCTCCAGGATCTCTATGAGCATTCCTGGATCCTCCTGGATCATTGCACTACCCAAAGAAAATGAACCCCCTTCTTTTCCATGCATTCCCTTAGTCTTTCCTCTTCTCTCCAAGGATCCAATGCATCTGGTCAATAATCTTCATGCTCAGACTCACATGATTCATAGTTGTGAACAAGGTTTAGCACATGCCAATGCATCTCATGAATATAGGCACCATTTCATGGATGGAATACACTGGTAATTACTAGAACTAGCAAAAAAATGGCTTATTTCTTCAACAATTCATCCCCATGTCCCAACAAAGAACAAGAATGAATGAAGGGTGATAAAGTGAACCACAATGAATAGCCATGAGGAAGAACCCCCAAACATCCCATAAGAGTTTTTTTATGAAATTACATGCAATAAAGAACCACATGGAATTTTCCCTAAGAAGCTCATGTAACTACTTCTTTCTCTCTAAAAATTCCAAGATGGGTAAATAAAATATAATAAAAATACTTATCCCCTTTATTTCCCTCTCTCGTGCAATCATAACCCTTATAACTCTTATCCTTTCCCATATTGTAACCAATGATGTATTTTATTATTTGCAATGTTCAAAGTATTACATTTCCTAGGAACTCCATCCTCTTTTAATTGTTCATGCACTATGACCTTTCATCAAATAAAAAAGTACATTATTTAATCCATGGACTCAAAACCAAGGTATTACGTTCCCCTCCCACTTATTTTGGCACTGTCCTCAATGGATATACAAAACATAAATCAAAATTTAAAAATTCTTCAAAAAGTCATGGGTACTATGCCTGCATGGCATCTTCATACTCCCAAGTAGCATCTTCTGGACCGTAGCATCTCCACTAAAATTTTACCAGTTCTATGACTCAATTCTGAAGCATTTTGACTTTTCTTTCCAATATGTGCACTGATTGGACTTGAAAGTATCCTTATGGATCCACCTAAATCAAATTCCAATCAATAGCATGGTTATGATCATGTACATAATTTTTCATCAAAGAGACATGAAATACATTATGCACATTCATGGATGTAGGCAATGCGAGAATGTATGCAATTTGGCCCTATTATGTCCAATATTTCAAATGGACCACATATTCTGGCTTCTAGCTTTGTCTGACATATGGAACATTATGCATTTCTTTTAGTACCAAATTCCTAAGTTCTCCAAAAATAGGAGCATAAATTCTATTCTTATGCATAAGTAATTCATCTTCCTTGATCCCATACTCTTTAATTTGTTTTTGTACATTTTATTGTTGTTAACTTTCTTTTACTTGTAGGTAATGTTGATATGTAACAACAACATCCAAAATTATTCTCTTCAAATATGACTGATGCATACTGATGGTTGTAGCATGCATGAGATGTATCCTTCTGCTGACTACATCAACAACTTTATTTTCTTTTAATTTGATATGCTTGATGTCAAAGTCACACCCACTTAAAAATTCCAGCCATCTTGTCTTTCTGGAATTCAAAGTTGTTTTTTAAAAATTATATTTCAGATTACTATGGTATGTCCTTAGTTCGAATCTCTTTCCCATAAGATAATGTCTCCACATCTTCAATGCATGAACTATGGCAACCAACTCCCAATCGTGTGTGGCATTCCTTTCATGTTCTTTTATATTTCTAGACTCATAACTAATGACATGTCCTTTTTGAGTGAGGAATCCACCAAGTCCTTCCTTGCATACATATGTACATACCACACAATTTTTATTTGGGTCAACAATCTTTAAAATAGGTGCACTAGTAAGTAATTATTTCAACAAATTGAAATTTTCTTTACATTCCGTTGTCCATTCAAATTTAATTCCCTTATTTTGTAAAGAAGTGAAGGGATGAACAATCTTAGAGAACCCTTCTATAAACCTCCTGTAGTATCTGACTAATCCCATAAAGGATCTGACTTCTGAAACATTTCTTTGTGCTGACGATCCTCTAATGGATTCAATCGTTTCAGGATCTATGATTATACCTTCTTCTAAAATAATGTGTTCCAAATAATGGATAAGTTCTTGGTAAAAGAAACACTTCCTTAACTTGGCATACAATTGATGTTCCCTTAGTACTTGCAACACCAACCTCAAGTGATGCTCATGCTCTTCCTTTGACTTACAATAAATGAGTATGTCATCCAAGAACACAATGACAAACTTATCTAGATAATTTCTAAATATGTCATTCATTAAGAACATAATGACAATTGGTGCATTGGTCAGTCCAAATGGCACCACTACAAATTCATAATGTCCATACCTAGTTCTAAAGGTTGTGTTCTAAATGTATTCTTCCTTGATTCTTACCTGATGGTATCCTGATTTGAAGTCTATTTTGGAAAATATCTTTTCCCCTCTTAGTTGATCAAAGAGGTTATCAATTTTGGGTAGAGGGTATTTGTTCTTCACAATGGATTTATTAAGTTGTCTAAAGTCAATACACAGTCTCAATGTTCCATTATTATTTTTGACAATGAGTATTGGTGCTCCCCAAGGTGAAACACTTGGGCATATGTACCCTTTCTTCAACAATTCTTCTAGTTGCATTTGTAATTATTTTAATTATGGTGTACTCATTATGTAAGGAGTTTTTGATAATGGGGAAACTCCTAGTACTAAATCAATAGAGAAATCTATCTTTATATTTGGTGACAATCCCAACATTTATTGGAATACATCTTCAAACTCTTGTAATAATGAAAAATATTCAAGGCTTGGCCCTTTTGTATTTTCTGGATCCTCCACATGAGCTACATATAATTGACATCCTTTTCTAAAACATCTCTTCAACTGTAAGGATGAAATTTCCCTTATATAAATGGGTCTTGGAATTCCTTTCCGAGTGATTTGTTTTCCTTCTTCATCAAGACATGTAAATGTCTTGTTATGACAATTTAGGACATCATGATGTTGTTCCAACCAATCCATTCCAATTAGGATATCATAAGATCCTAATGGGATGATATTAATATCAACATTAGTACTCATTCCATTCTGATTTTTTGGACAACCTTTAACAATATCATTAATCCTTTTTTTGGTTCCAGTTGCTAGCTGAACCAAACTTGATTTTCCAAGCTTACTTTTCTCCAAATGTAATATGTCCACAATTTTAGGATCAATGTAACAATGGCTTGCTCTTGAATCAATTAAAATAGAAACGAGACGATTAATGATATTACCTTCCTCTTCGATCATATTGGATTGGTATTCTACTCATCAATCTTCTAAGGCAACATATATTCTTGTAATACTTCTTCCCATGTCTTCTACTATTGTAGCCTCTTGGATGTTGTGCATGGTCTTCATTTTGTCTTCCTTGTGAGGACAATCCTTTTACATGCGATCTTCTTTTCATCCCAACATTTGATTGGTGGTATTCCCATTTTTCCCAAGGAGTCTTCTCTCTTGGACTCATCCTTAGCAGATTGATCTTGTTGATTTTTATTAAGACTGTTTCTGTTGAAAGGAGGTTTAAATTCCTTCATTCTCTGATCAAATTTCTCTTTCTTCTTATCCTTCCAATATTTCTGTAAGGATTGTCTACCCTTTTCTTGTTCATATAGGTACTTATCCTTCTATATGGTCTTTGTCAAAGTTCTAGGCTCATCATATTGGATCTTCTCTTTACAAAATGATGACAATCCACTCAAGAACCTCTGTATATTCACCTTCTCATCCTTTATAAACCCTACATACTTCAACAATCCCAATAACTTCTTTTCATATTATACCATGTTTATGCTTCCCAAATTGAGTTCAAAAAACTCTTGCATTTTATTTTCATATAAGTTCTCTTAAAGACACTCCTTTTGAAAATATCTCTTGAAATGCTTCCAAGTGATCTCGCTCTCATTAACGTGTTCAACTTATTTCAGTTGATCCCATCACATAGAAATTTTTTCATACAAATGGTATGTGGTAAATATGGCTTCTAGTTTATATGAGTAGTTGTGAAACTGATAATACTTCATGATTCCCAACAACCATGCCTCCACATCATCTTCCATTTCTCTTTCATCATCCAAGGACGATGGCTTAAGTTTCCCCATATCTCTTCGCAAACTGTCCAATTCATTCCTTCTTCTTTGGTGCCTAACACGAGACACTTCTGGACAACTTATGGAGTCTTAAGATGCATACAATTTACTTTCTGAATAAGGAGGTGAGTGATGTCTGTGGATTATGCTAACACTTCTTGAATGACCAAATCTTATGTAGTTATCTCTTCTTTGATGATGCCTTCCTTCTTCCTCTCATGTTGAGTCTGATCCATTATTTTCCCGCCTATGGAACTGATTTAGGATTTGCATCATTTGGGAATTTATTTGATTTTATTCACTCGTCATCTTCTCATTGACTACTTTATAACTCTGCACTTATATTATAAAACTTCTCATAGTCTTTATTAATGTTTCCCTTTTCTCCCATGCCCATTTTATTCTATCTCTCCATTACCAACACTACTATTTTGATATTTGGCTTCTTTATCATGAATGAAGTCTCCCTCTCCTTCATCCATGCCCCAAATTCGCATTCCTATCTTGCACTGATATGTTTATATCCCTTAATTCTGCAAAATGTGCAAGCAACCATTTTTGTTATAATTTTTCATATTGCATAAATTTGTCAATCAATGCTACAAGTCCTTTTTCTATTTAATTCATGAAGAATCATGTTAGAGTTCGCCCTATTCTAATAATTCCATGTTATTCTTCTCTGAATCAAATTTTCAATGAGTATTGTCTTTCTCAATTTTGAGCCTTGGGAAGAAATTTATTGATGGAAAAGGAAATGAAGGAAAATCAATTAGCAAATGCAACATAACTTACATGCTCAAAGACCATCTGATCATTCCTTCATATTTAATCTTGACCATGAGTCTAGTTATCTTTAGATTAGATCGTGATCGTCAATATGATTATTGGTCATCTCAATACGTAACACATATCTGATGCATGACATCCATCCAATCTATACCTCGTATTAATATCAACTATTGATCTCGTTTTCACATAGCTCAAAACTTATTCTCACAACCACTGTCTGATCAAATATCTAATTAACCTTAGTCATCGATATGTTATATTGATGGTTTCACCACGGATCTAAGGCATATAGTTTCATACCTCCATGGCCTCCAAAATGCATCTTTGCGTTTCATCGCACTCACTTTGCACCCATACTTAGAATTTTTTCTAAGTATTTCATTGTGGGTCTATTGGACATCATGAGCCATAGAAATCTCACCCTCTGGGTCATCTAATATATGAAAAATTGTGACCTCCTAGGCCGTCGGATCTGTCACCCTATAGGCCATCCGATCTATGACAAATGGAGACCTCCTCGGTTGTTCGATCGATTATTTATACATAGTAGATATTTGAGATTTCACTGCAGGTCCATGGAACATCTCCTTTCTTCTCTTATCCAGGACCTCGTCCATTCGACCGATTCTTGATACTTAGTCTATTTTCAATATTTCACCTCGGGTTCACAGGACATCTCCATTTGACCGATTCCTTCTTGATACATAGTCATTTCTAGAGACATCTTTGTCCAACAAATTCTTGGTACTTAGTGATTTTTCAAGATCTCATCACAGGCCCTGGGTCTACGTCATTTTCCTGATTCTTGTCACCTCATCTATCGGACCGATTCTTCAGACTTAGTCATTTCTTCATTTCTCATGATGCTCCGTGAGACATCTTCATTTGACCGATCTCTTCTCGATACTTAGTCATTTCTTCAATATCTCACCGTAGGTCTCATGTCTACAACACTTTTGTTCAATATTTAACAATCTCGTTCATCCGTCCGATTCTCCATACTTAATAAATTTTTGAGATTTCACTGTAGATCTATGGGTCTGCGGGTTTTCTCTAATTTCTGCACATATTCTTGATTCTCCACCACACTCACTATCTCTGTGATGTCTTGATACTTAGTCATTTTTCAAGATATCTTGTGTCGATGTTGTAGATGAGGTTTCTTTCACATGGATGTATTCTTCATGACATGGTACCAATAGGTGTCCTGACATGTGTCATCTGCATAACTACTTGTTATAACAATGATGTGGACTCCCTATGATGTGACACTCATCAGGATGGACATGTGGCATTGATGAGGTTTCCATCATGGTGCTGACCTGGCTGAGTTGGCCCACCGAGTATTGGTCCCCAATATTTGATCTTAATCATTGATATCTGGATATGAGTGGTCAATATTTAACTTGTTTTGGGTTCAGAGTTCTTCACAAAAAAATTCAATGCCTTGCCCAGGGTTCCATACTCGCTCGTTCTCATTTAACTATGTAACTCCGCTCTTTTCTTTATAAATTATTTGTAGTTTTTTTCCTTTATATATATATGTATATTGATTTTCTCCATTCACATTGGTCTGAGCAGCCAAGACCTTCTTTTAAAGCTTGACACTACTCAAATTTGTAGTGAGATTCATCTAGCTTTCCATTGCTCCATTCCCCTTAATAGTGTGTAGCCCCAAATCTATTTCATGCAAAGACATATTCATTCTTAATTACGGGTAAACACATAGATCTATTTCATAAATTCAATAACACACCATCATCATTGCACTCAAAGACTCCTTAACACACAGGGGTATTATCTACTTCCTATGTCTTAATCGATTTATGAACTATTTCCAACAAAATCCTAATGCAAAATCTTTTGTTGTCCCATAGCGAAGTAATAAATTTCCAAAGAAAGTCTTGATCCTATAGTAGGCCCTTAAGGACTGGTGCTATAACCTACAGCTCTGATACCAATCTGTAATGTACCCAGCCACCAACAGGATGGGTCATGCTACTGCAAAGTCTCCCTTCCATAATTTTGTTTGAATTTTGATAGTATTTAACTAATAAAGAAGCATGAAAGAAATGCAATAACAACACATGCAATGAGAAATATTTATGCAAGAATTTAAAAGAATGCTTAAACATGTCATGCACAACACCAACCAGTAAGAAGGCACATTAAATATACATATATCATAGATAATAATTAATATGTAGTGGAAATGAATATACAAGAAAAATAAACCATGAAAAAGAGCACTTATCTTAAACAAAACCAATCACCAACGGGATGCAGATCAAGGATGTTCCACCCAACCTTAGACACTATTGTTCCAAGTCTCAATTGTAGGTCACCCCCAAGCGAGGGCTATGAATCCATAAGAACGGGTTTTAGAGCAACACTCAACTTCCCAAACCAGTCATCACTCAAGCTCTCAAAAGATTCTACACACACAACAATCCAAAGTACACCAAATCTCTTCTCTCCATCCTATACCACTCAAAGATAATGAACCCCTTTCTTTGCCATGCAGTCCCTCAGGCTGTCCACTTATTTCTAGGGCTCCAATGTATCTGGTTAAGAATATCCATGTTGGGACTCATAAGATTCACTACTATGAGCAATTTTTAGCACATGACAATGCATCTCATGCATACAGGTACCATTTCATGGTTGGAATACACCAGTAATCAGTACAACCAACAAAACAATGGCTTTGTTCTTCAACAATTCGTCCCCATGTCCCAACCAAGAGCAAGAATGAATGAGGAATAATGAATGTGAAGAAAAATGAATGAAGAGTGAACAAGTGAACCACAAGGAAGAACCACGAGGAAGAACCCCCAAACAACCCATAAGAGGTGTTTATGAAATTACATGCAATAAAGAACCACATGACATTTTCCCCAAGAAGCTCATGTAACTACTTATTTCTGTCTAAAAATTCCAAGATGGGTAAATAAAATACAATAAAAAGACTTATCCCCTTTGGCTCCCATCTTGTGGAATCATAGCCCCCTATAACTCTTGTCCTTGTCTGTCTTGCAACCATCGATGTATTTTATTATTTGCAATGTTCAAAGTATTGCATTTCCTAGGCATTCCAACCTTTCATCAAATAAACAAAATACATTATTTAATATGGGTACTCAAAACCATGGTATTACACACTTACATTTACATTCATATAGTCTATTGTCTTATTACATTGAATGATGATGTTTACATAGGCCTAAGAGGCCCTTCCAATAGGCCCCAAATATGTTTAGGGCTAGTGATTGTGACAAAAAGTATTTTCTAGGAGGACCAAGTTGTCTTGTCATTGAAAAATATTTAATTTTGTTTTCATGATAGTCAGGTGAGGCATGTATTCTTCTAAGAGGGTGATATGCAATTGGTGATTTTAATAGTTTCTCAAGGTTGGTTTTGTACTTTGCATCATTTATGAGTAACATTTTTCCTTTCATCTCTCCTTTGCAAACATAAATCCAAGCAAAGTTTGGAAATTGGTTTATTATAATTAAGATTGTTTTGAAAAAATATTTGTAATGTTTGTTGCAAAATCATTAGTTGCATGTAAAATCTCCCATTGTGTTATTTGTTGGTAAGAAAAAAACTTAAAAATGACATCATGTTGACTAGACCCATTAAAAATGTAGGAAAATTTAGCTCTTCGAAGAACTTGTTTTGAAAAATGAACGATGGTTTGAATCCTTTAGAAGGGAAAATTAATATGATCTTACTGTCCAGGTCTTCATTAGATGAGATTCAACATAGCCATGTATTATTGTTTCAAATATACATTCTACATCATCACCATTGTCAATAAAATCTAGGGGTTCTACGTTTGAGAATGATCAATGTGCTCTTCAATGCTTTGGTTGAACATTGCTACCCATTCATTATTAATAGAAACACATTCTTTTTTTAAAGTGAAGTGTTGCATAAGTCATGAATATCGGTCATAACATTTTTTGGTTGAATGTTACTAGACAAGTAGACATTCTTGTATTCCAATTTCTTTTTTAGCATTACCACATATCATGGATTCATCCAAACTTCTAGTTAAGGCCACTTGAACTCGATATAAATCTACAAGAACATTTATGATTATACCCATTACTCTAATTTGAGCCTTCATGTACCCAAGTTTCCTTATTTGTGCAAAATCCATCCTAGGCATGATCCAACTCTCCTCTAAAGTTGTTAAGGTCTTCATGGATGCCAATTCATTGTTGCAGTGAATTTGTGAAGGGCACACAAAAGTAGGCATTTGGTCATTACAAATTGAGTTTTTGAAATGTTTACATATTTGGTCATTGAGATAAAATATCTTTTATCCTCCACCAAACAAGAAAGATGCAAAAGAAGATATTATTTCACCATTGATCTCAAAAAAAATATTTTTGAAATTGCATGAATTCACAAATGACACATATATGTGTTGGTGTGTCCTCAATTGACTCTAAATATGAATTAATTTATGTTTTTCGTTCATGCACAAGTGTCTTTTTTTTAAACATCCAAATGACAATTATCTTCATATTTATTGTTTTAGTTATCACGGATTTTCAAAATTTTTGGCGGTATTTTCACTAAACTACTTTCCAGCATTGTTCTAATAACTACTTGAATGAAATATGAAACTACAATTTTCTCTCTTATATTCTTTTCTTTCTTTTTCACAGTCATTTTTTCAGCTAAGACTTTCTTTCTGCTAGTTGTGCATCTTAGATTACTAGGCAAGTGAAAAGAAACTTTTGTTCCAACGTCATTATTTTTTAGACTAAGTATAATAGGTGTGCTAACTTTGTCTATATGGTATCAAATAGTATCATTTGTGATTTTGAGTGCTGTAGTAATATTAGTATCTACTGAATGCATTTGAAGTAATGATTGGAAATGTGCATGTGAGGGAGGGGCTTACAGGTAACTACATGAGATAGTTAGTTTTGATGAACCATTTCTTGAATATAATTTTAGGATAATAGTTTGTGATTTAGTACTCCAAACATATATGTTAATGCCAAGTAGCTCATATAATCATTGGATTTCAAAATTGACTCCTTCTATGTTACCATGTTTATACAATATTGACAATTTGATAATATAGCTTTTCTAATTAGTAACAAATTGTTCTTTTATAATGATATTATCAACAAGGTATCTATTTAACATCATGTGCGATATAGGAGTTGTAGAAAGTTTGTGCAATTGTTTTTCTTAGAGAAGGAACATCTAAACACAATGTCAATTTGATAATGGATTTAGATAACGAACCATGAAAATTGCTAGCATTAGTACCAACAATGTACAATTATGAGTCTAAAAGTTCCTTTTCAATAGACAACATGTCGATTCTAGTGATTGAAATGTAAGATGTAGATTCACATGGACTAGAAAACATAGGAAAATATTTTTAGGTGACATTACTTTGTATGAAAAAAGTGGCTCAAAGTGACAACATGGTGGGTTATGGTCGTTGAACAAAAGCCTATATTCATATTCTAATTTCTTTGTCTTGAAGGGAAGGTATCATGTCCCTATTTTAAATGACAAAATATACACTAGAACAGACAACCAAATATAAAATCACTTAACAAAAAAAATATCACCCCACAAGCCAAGCTTAGAAGTACCATGCGGGTGGGAAGTTGAAAGAGACAACTTATGCATATATGTCTCAAAGCCCTTGAAATTATGCAGATCTTCTAGAAAACTACCGAAAAATTATAATCTCATTGACAAAATCGCATTAGGGTCTTGATGATATAAGAAAGCTTGAAAGTGATTTACTATTCCTTACTTTATCTCAATTAACACATATAAAAAAATTAATAAAGACAACTAGTGCATCAAGTAGGCAATCAGTCGGTGTTAAGCCCTAGACAAAGACCCATGTTATGTATAAAACCCCTTATTAAATACCTATATATTAAATTATTACATTTCTAGTGTTATAATCGTATGTAGACTAGAACCCTTCATTGCGCCCTTTCATTATAATTATACTCTTTATCTCCTATATATATATATATATATATATATATATATATATATATATATATATATATATATATATATATATATATATATATATATACCAAGGAGATCTAGTCCCAGGATCATATTATCACATCTCATATTGTAATCAGAATTGAATATATTGTAAAAGGAGGTTTCCCCCTCGAAGTGGACTATATTCATTGACTTCTTATCATATTTAAGGCATCATAACATTTGGTATCAGAGCTTCGATCCTAGGGTTTTTCTTCTTTAAGTGAGTCATCTTTGCATTTTCACTATAATTTTTTTGGGGGCCACCTCAGACAACGAAATTTTGAGGTTACCTAGAATACATGTACCTATGCTAAATATTTAAGGTTCCGGGTTTATAATTTCATAGATATACCTTGTGGAAGATAAGGTTTTTGACTCATCCTGAATTTAGTTTTAAATGGGTCATCTTGGGATCTTCACTATAACTTATTTTTTGGGAGGTTTCAAACAGTGAATGTTTTTGGAGATTGGGGAGACTTCACCTAGTATAGGTGGTCCAAATTTTAGATTATGGTTCGTTATAATTTTGGATATATAGTCCATGGACGACAAGGCTTGTGACTAATCCTGAAGTTCATTTTAAAACAATTAGCTAGACATTTTCACTGTATTTTTTATTACGTGAAATTTCTAACTTTGAAATTTTCTGAATCATAATGAGACATAACGAATTACATGTGACAAAATTTTAGATTTTGAATTATTATAATTTGTGAGATATATCTCATGGAAGTTGGGGTTGTTTGATAATCCCAAAATAAGACTTAAACAAGACTTTTTGGTATTTTTGCTATAATTTTTTATTAGAGAAGGTTTAGACTATGACATTTTCTGAAGTTTAAGAAGTCATATCAGAGTACTACAGGTCAAAATTTCAAACTTAGAAGGGTTCAAAGTTCAAATATCTATCTGGACAAATGTCATCCATCCAAACATACTCCAAATTAAGGGTTTGAAAGGTATGCAACTTACAATTGACATAATGTTTTATTTGAATATATGTTTTTGGTGATTCAAAATTTGTGATAAAGAGGAATTGAGGATAATTATTATTTCCTCACATGGCTCCAAAGTTTATTCCAAAATTTTATTTCACCAAAACCTCCAGAGAGCTTGACCATGAATCAAGAAGAAAAATATATATATTTTTATCAGATGGGAAATGTGGAAAAAAAGATGGATGAAAATATGAAAGATATGGATGAGGTGGAAAATAAGATGGATGAGGTGGAAAAGAGCATGGAAAAGAATATGGAAGAAAATAGGGAGCATATGGAAAATAATTTTCTAGAATTGAAAAATTCCATGTCGTCCATGATCTTACATTCTCTAGATGAGAGACTCTTTAAAGGAGATATAAAATTGCAAGGAAACCATGAAAATGTAAAAGAAATAAATATCGAGTCCAAAAATCATGATTATTCATCACTTCAAGATCTACATCGTCAAGGTTTCAATGAGGCATCAAGGAACTACTGTTAGAATATTGGATGTGCTCGTTTAACCATAGACAATATAGAAATATTGTCACCCAACCATAGGCACTAATGCCACCCCCGAGCACCTTGACCTTGATAGAGAGAAGAATTCTGGTAGCAGATCAATAACCAACCAAGGCTAATGCACCAAGAAAAGATAACCAAGACTTATCAAAGAGTCCAACCCAGAAATACCAAGAATATAGATTTCAGAACTGGCGGAAACAACTTCTCCCAAGACTTGCGCACAAACTAGCTTTCTGCAGTGCGCACAAGTGTGCTTCAACAATTTTGAGAAGTCTGGATAAAATGAAGACTAGCCTCCTATATTTATACTGCTTCTGCCAGACTGCCTGGGCCGACTTCTCATTTTGGGTGATAATTATTTAGTATATAATATTTCCTTTAGCCGACTTCTCTTCTTGGGTTATATCAAAATATTTTCTTGCTTCCAGAATATTCTAATCTTGTTAGAGGTCACAAATGGAGGTTAATACCTCCCGCAACTACCATAATATCAACACTCCCTCCTAGCTAGGGAGGTATAATAGATAATGGTATTGAGCACAAATAGACCATTCAACCGGTAGCATCATTATAGCCACACATGATAATTAAATCATGAGCACCGTCATTATTATCCAACTGGATAATCTCCATGAAAACTAGTACAATGTCAAATGATAGAACACGATTGTGTCTATCCATAGTATTACACAACTACTTAATTTGTGACACATAGTCATAACCAGTGGAACACATCCACCACATCAACATACTTCTACTGTCTAGAGACATATAGTCTCCATATCAAGCGTATCATCTGATATCAACCTGCACAGAAACAATATCATTATATAAATTGAGTCATATAGGCCATTCTTCCACTCACATCTGTGAGATCTGGAAGAGTATATTCCCTCAGAGAGTAAACCATCAACGATGGGCTATCTGGACTATTCTTCTCAAGCAAGGAAGAATAACTGTCCTAATTTATGATCTTGGACCATTCACCTATCTGGGTCATTCTTCCAACACTAAACAAAGTGAAACCTAGAGAGAATGTATCTGCCCTAGGGAATGCCTGTCCCTGATTGTTGAACCTGGACCATTCACCTATCTGGTCCATTCCTCTAGCACTAAACAAAGTGCAACCTAGAGAGAATGAAACTTCTCTAGGGAATGACTGTCTGGATCATTTCCTAAGGAAATCACTGCCTTGCACCAACCTCCAAAATGGGCCATCCTTGGAAAATTACTCACAACTGTGAGCTTCAAAATAATGATTGTCTGACGAGGCATACCAGTCTTCTTGACCACTACTGAGAGTGACCGTCAAGAAGAAAGATTGTCCTAGACCATTCCCCCACACTGGCCACAAGGGAAATCGTTGTCTATGGTACATCAACAATCCAACAAACCATTTTAATTACGCAAATGACTGTTCGATATGGACCATTTTCTGAACTGGAAAATTCTTGTCCGTCAAAAATCTCAAACCACTTTCCGAACTGGAAAGGAACTACTCATCCTGGACCACTTTTCAAAACTGAAAAATGGTTCTCCATAAATCAATGATATGTCAGTTCTCCCTCCCAACTTGGAGAGCCATATCTTCCCTTTCATCTAAGGGAGTCATTTCCACGATCCCCAATTTGTCTCGTAAGTATGCAAAATTTATTCTGGACAGAGGATTTGTCAAGATATTTTTTGTTTGCTCATCTGTGGGGATATACTGGAGCTTCACTTCTCCTTCCTGGACTTTATCTCAAATAAAGTAGTATTTGATCTCAATGTGTTTCGACCATTCATGAAAAACTGGGTGTTTTGATAGCCTTATATGATCCAGGTGGATATTGGTGGCCACCCACCTTTTCCAAATGGCTCAAAACGACTTTCTAGCAATTTTGGCAATTTACTATTTTTAGCAGGTTTTAACTTTCGGGGCCATTTTGAGGGCCCAAATGAAGGTTTTTCGAGATCTAGGTTCTCAACGATAGTCGAAGGCATTATTGAGCCCCCAAAATGAATCTCCTCGACGATACCTTTCCAACGAGCTATCACACGCCTAAAACGTAGATCGTATGCAAAAGTTACGACCCTGGGAAGTTGATGTCCTCACTTACCCAAACGGGGCCCACATGACTTTTGGCGCTTCATCTCCCAGGGTTAGGTTTTTGGATGTCTAGGGTTTTTGGCATTCCTTCTTGTTGTAAAAATGCCTTCAGAGCCTCATTGTAATCATCTTCTTGCGAATGCGAGTAGCCATCACATCTCTTCTCAGAGATAAGCTGCCACCATTCTAGCGAGTCTTTCACTCTGTATTTTTACAGTCTCTGTACATTTATTTGATTAATAGAAAT
>ML777109.1:284076-299819 GCA_009831015.1 Picea engelmannii
GTGCATTTCTTTATTATATCTCCGCTCTCATTTCGTGCCGAAAATAATCCGGATCATTATATAACTCTGATTGTCATAGTGTATTATGGTCGAATATGGAACCTAATCAAATAATCTAGAAATCATCTTTATCACCCTTACTACTTCTGTACATGCTTCACATGCTATGATATATTCTTCTTCTGTTGTGATGAGTGTGACAAACTTTTGTTTCCTGCTGCCCCAAGATATCATAGTGGAGCCCAAGATGAAACACATCCCTGAAGTACTCCTTCTGTCTTCTGCACTTCCTGCCCAATATGAATCTGTGAATCCATGAAGTTGTATATCATTGGATACGATATATATTAAACCATAGTTTAGTGTCCCACGAATATATCTTAGAACATGCTTTGCAGCTATCTAATGCTCATGCCTAGGTTCCACCTGGAACTGGCTTAGTGTGTTTATGACAAAGCAAATGTCTGGTCGAGTATTTACTAAGTACATCAATGACCCAATCAATTGTCGATATAGGTATGGGTCTACTGGATTAGAATCCGAGTCTCTTACTTTTATTATATCTGTGGTCATAAGAGTGTCCATGGATTTTCAATCCATCATTCCAAATTTCTGAAGAATCTTTACTTCATACTTTCCTTGTCCAAGGAATAATTCACCACGCTTATGCCATACTTCTAGTCCCAAGTAATAATGCATGAGACCAAGATATTTCATATCGAACTCATAAGCTAGTTCCTTTTTACATTGGATGATGAGAGATTCTTCACCTGGGAAGAATAGATCATCGAAATATAGTAGTAGAATCACAAGTGAATTGTTCACAACTTTGTAGTAAAGATTTGGATCTGCATGACTTTTGGAGAAACCAAGTCTCATTAAGTAGCTATCTATTCTGGCATACCAAGCTCTTGGAGCTTTCTTGAGTCCATATAAATCTTTCTTTAGTCTACAAACATGAGTGTCTCTGGAATGTACTTCAAACCCTTGAGGTTGTTCAAAGCATACTTCTTCTTTGATTGCTCCATTGAGGAAAGTTGTTTTTACGTCCATCTGATGTAAACTCCATCCCATGGAAGCAACAAGAGACATAATAAATCTAATGGAAGTATATCTCGCAACATGAGTGAATTTCGTCATAGTCTTCTCCCTCCTTCTGGGAGAACCCTCTATCTAAGAACCTTTCTTTATATTTGTCCACACTTCTGTCTGTTGCATGTTTGATCTTATAGACCCATTTTTAAGTTACTACTGATTATTGTTTAGGTCTAGGTACAATTTTCCATACATAATTTTTCATGATGGACTGGTGTTCTTCTTTCATGGCTTCTCTCCATTGTTTCTTCGGAGCTTCCTCTTCAAACGTGGTAGGTTATTTGTCTAGAATCTTTGTCATACATGCTGCATAGTTAGAGAATCTCTTGGGATTCTTTCTTTTTTCTGAAGGTCCCACTTAGGGCCTTGAGTCTTTATGCATCTTGTAGGGTAGCTTCAAGCCAAGATGGTCGTTTCTTGTTTTTGGGAATAATTTCTGAATCAATGGTCTCACATGGTTGCATCAGATGATCAGGTTGTTTTATTTCTTCATTCTGACTCTTTGCAAGACTTGTGCTTTCTTCAATAGGCTCTTCATACTCTTCTTCTTCTATAGTTTCTTCCATGGATTTCTTGAAAGCCATCTTTTCATTGAAGGTTACATCTCTACTGACTTCAATATTATGTTGTTCCGGAATATAGATTCTATAGGCCTTGGATGATTCACTATATCCCACGAATATGCCCTTCTTTCTTGAGGGTTATAATTTATTCCTTTTATCTTTGGGAATGTGAAAGTAAACAGGGCATCCAAAGATTCTTAAGTGTTCCACATTAGGTTTCTTTCCTGAGAAGGCTTCTTCTGGAGTCATATCTTTAAATATGCAGTGAGGACTTATGTTCTGAACATATATTTCTGTCATGGCTACTTCTCCCCATAGATACATAGATAAACCTTGATCATTTAATAGTGCCTTCACAGTTTCTTCAATAGATATGTTCTTCCTTTATGCTACACCATTTTGTTGAGGATTATGAGGAACAATTGGCTTCCTCCTAATCCCTGCTAATTTGCAAAAGGAAACAAATTCCTTGGATGTATATTCTCCTCCATTATCTGTTCTCAAGATCTTGATTTTCTTGTTTGTGAGGTTCTCTATCTCTGCTTTGAATTCTTGAAAATTGTTGAATACTTCATCCTTTGTCTTCAAGAGATATAACCAAGTCTTTCTCGAGTAATCATCTATGAATATTACATAGTAAAGGGAAACTCCTAGATATTTTACTGGAATCATATCGCAAACATCTAAATGTATTAGATATAGAATTTCCTTAGATCTATTATTGCTTCTTGAGAATGGTTTCTTGACATTCTTACCAAGAGCACATCCTTTGCAAATTCCTTCATGTGTAGACTGTAGTTCTGGTATTCCTTCAACCATCATTTTGAGGAAGGGTAATGCTTGATAGTTGATATGAGCATACCTTCTATGCCAAAGTTCATTGGGATTGACTTCATCATGTACACGGGCTTCATAATTTTGTTCTAGTAGTTTATATAGTCTTCCTTCTCAGGTTCCAATAACTCTAGCATTCTCTATGTTGGAGTCTTTAGGCCAAGATAACACTTTTCCATCTACAAAATCTATTATGTTTCCTTTGTATTATATGAAATATATGGATACAAGATTCTTTTCTAAACCAGGTACATATAAGACATTGCTCAAATGAACGTTGTTACCTGTTTTCAACTTGACGGAGGCTTGACCAATTCCTTCAACTGGGTAAGTGTTTTTGTCTCCAAGCTCTACCTTGTACGATGTCTTCTTTTCATTTAGATTGGAGAGTATGGCTTGATCTCCTGTCATATGCCTCAAAAATACACTGTCAATTATCCACATGTCATCTTCAAGCATTCCTGTGAGTGTTGAGTAGTGTAGATGAATTTTCTTTTCATTCATGACCTTGGTTGACTGATGACTGGTCAAGCTTTGACCCAAAATTTCAACCTTGACATTTCTACCTTTTGAGAGTTCCAAGAGGTGCGCTGGACTAAGGTGCACTTGAATATCTTCTCCTTGAGTAGGGCGTTCCATCATAAGGTGTTGGATAAGGGTTTTATGGTTTCTGCAACTGCACCTACTAGTAACCCTAGCGACAGTGCTTTAGTAACTACACCTACTAGAAACCCTAGCGAAATTTCTTCAATGAGATTAGTATTCTTATGGATTAGCTCCCTTCCAGTGGTTAGACTGAATGAAAGAGGTGTGGGCCCATAAACAATTATAATATTGGATGTGCTCGTTTAACCATAGACAATATAACAATATTGTCACCCAACCATAGGCACTAATTCCACCCCCGAGCACCTTGACCTTGACAGAGAGAAGAATTCTGGTAGTAGATCAATAACCAACCAAGGCTAATGCACCAAGCAAAGATAACCAAGATTTATCAGAGAGTCCAACCCATAAATACCGAGAATATAGATTTCAGAACTGGTGGTAGCAGCTTCTCCTAAGACTTGCACACAAACTGGCCTTCTGCAGTGCGCACAAGTGTGCTTCTACAATTTTGAGAAGTTTGGCTAAAATCAATACTGGCATCCTGTATTTATACGTCTTCTGCCAAACTGCCTGGGACGACTTCTCATTCTGAGTGCTAATTATTTAGTATATAATATTTCTTTTAGTCGACTTCTCTTCTAGGGTTATATCAAAATATTTTCTTGCTTCCAGAATATTCTAATCTTGTCAGAGGTCACAAATGGAGGTTAATACCTCCCACAACTACCATAATATCAACAACTACTTCATTCCAAAGATCGATATGAGGAAGTTTGATGGTAAATATATTATAACATGTATATTCTAGATGGAGCATTTCTTTGATACACACCAAATTCCAAGATTACAAAAGGTACCTATTGCATCCTTGTATTTAAAAAATGATCAATTTGTTTGGTATCAATGGCTTTGTGAAAGAAAAAATAATTCGGTTATCTCTTGGTCCATTTTTACGAATGCATTGATATCATGTTATGGTGATATTAAGAGAAATGCATTCTTTAGTCAATTGATAAATCTTCGGAAAAAAAGGTCCAATTACAAAGAACATTCAATAATTCCAAAATCTTAGTCTTAGGGTAAAGAACATTTTTTAGCATAATTTGTTAGATCCATTTTTGGGAACTATAAAGGATGACATTCAACATGAGGTGCGTCTCTTTGAACATAAATCCCTAGAGAAATATTTCAGTATGGTGAGGAAAGTGGAAAACAAAAATATGGCTATGAGAAGGGTGGTCCTTAACGACTATAGAGACTCGAACCATGTTCCCTCTCCTAACCTCAATCAACCAACAAGGTTGGAACCTCAACAAATGGATGAAATAAGAGTAAAGGGACTATGTTTCAATTGTGATAAAAAGTACAATAAGGGGCATAAATGCGTGAGAATATTGGTCAACAAGGTGAAACCCCCATGGTATATCCAACACTAGAGTTTCAAGTAATGATTGCATATGGAGGTACCATAAATTGTTCGTAGAAGTGCCATAATATTAAGCTCAATATGGGGGGGTATTTTTTGGATATTCCCATGATTATGATCCAAATGGGTGGTGTTGATGTTGTATTTGGGGTCCAATGGTTACAATCATTGGGAATAATGGCCCTTAATTTTCAATATCTTTTCATGAGATTTTCCTCAAAAGGCAAGGAAATTGATCTTAGTGGTATCCAAGGGAAATCCTCTAAGGTGATAAGCTCTAATAGCATAACAAAATTACTCAAAAAGGGACACCATGATGTAATTACACAATTGTTATTAGTAGATGTTCAAACATCTATTTCCTTTCTTCCATTAGATCTCCAAATAGTTATCAATAATAATTCCAAGGTATTTGGAGAAATTCTTAAGGATATTCCACCTTCTCGAGATAATGACCATGATATTCATTTGCAACCATGAATTGTACTGGACCTAACAATAGGCCTTATAGGTATCCATATGCAAAGAAGAGTGAGATTGAGAATATGATCCAAGAAATGTTAGAGGTCAACATCATTTAACCTGGCCAAAGTTCTTTATCTTCACTAGTGGTGATGGTTACAAAAAGGATGGGTCATGGTGTATGTGTCCAGATTATAGGCAACTCAACAAAATGACCATCAAAGATAAGTTTCATATTCATGTCATTGATGAATTATTATATGAATTGCATGGAGAAAAATTCTTTACTAAGTTGGATGTTCGTTTGGGATCTCATCAAATCAGAATGAGGCAGGAAGACATTCCCAAAACATATTTTATAATACATGAAGTTCATTACGAGTTTTCGATTATGCCATTTGGAATTACTAATGCACCTTCAACATTTCAAAGCTTGAAAAATTGTATTTTCAATCCCTTCCTTAGAAACTTTGTGTTAGTATTCTTTGATGACATACTAATATACAAAAAATATTGGGAAGAACATGTACACCATGTTGGCATAGTATTGCAACTATTGGAAGATAAACAACTTGATGTAAATGCTTCCAAGTGTTCCTTTGGGATTCAATAAATGGAATATTTGGGTCATATTGTATCTCATGAAGGTGTAAGAGTGGACCCTAATAAAATTAAAGCTATGAGGGAATGGATAATTCCCAAAGCCTTGAAAAAAGTTAGAGGATTCTTAGGATTGAGAGGCTATTACCACAAGTTTGTAAAGAACTATGGTAAAATAGCAATGCCTCTAATAGAATTATTAAATAAAGAAGCATTTTCTTGGACTGAAGAAGTAACCAAATATTTTGAAAAACATAAGGAGGTTATGTGTACAACTCTCATCCTAGCCACACCTAACTTCACAATTTTTTTTATTGTGGAGTGTGATGGCTCAAGCCATGTAATTTTTGCAGTTTTAATGCAATAAGGAAGGCCCCTTGCCTTTGAAAGCAACCAACTTAAAGGAAAAAACTTACTCAAATCCATTTATGAAAAAACAATGTTGGCCATACTACATGTAGTTTGGAAATGACGCCCTTACCTAATTGAAAGACACTTCAAAGTAAAAACACATCATGATAGTTTGAAGTACTTCTTGGAGAAACAATTGTCTTCAGAAGATAAACACAAATGGGTTATAAAGATGCTATATTATGAAATTAAAATTATCTACAAAAAAGGAAAACATAATGTTGTGGCATATGCCCTTTCAAAGAAAGAAAAATAGACAAAAGGTTCACTATGTATTATTTCTATTCTGTAATTTGATTGGGTGGAATAAACAAGGATAGAATGGAAGAAAGATCAAGAGGTATGCAAGATCATTCAACAACTACAAGAGGACCCCATTTCATTAGATAATTTTTCATGGAAGAATGGTTTTCTATGGTATCATGATTGCCTATATTTATGTAAGAATTCCCAACTCAAACAAAAGGTCCTTCTGGAATTTCACACTTCTCCTACAAGAGGACATTTAGGATTCTTGAAAACGTACCACATGATCAAAAAGGAATTTTCCTGGGAAGGTCTTAAAACTGATGTTCAAAATTTTATGTCTAAATGTTTGGTCTACCAACAAAATAAGGGAGAGACAATCAAGATGTCAGGTCTCCTACAACCATTATCTATACCAAGTCAACGTTGGGAAGAAGTTTCAATAGATTTTATTACAGGTTTACCTAGATTCAAAGGAAAGAATGTCATCATGGTAGTAGTGGATCAAATGACAAAGTATTTCCATTTTTTTCTCCTTCTCGTCCTTTTAAACAAAGTACAGTAGTCGAAACATTCATCCAAACGATTCAAAATATACATGGAGTCCCCAAGATTATTGTTAGTGATAGAGATCCAATTTTCACTAGAAAATTTTTGGACTGAATTATTTTCTTGTTTGGGTACTCAATTGGCTCACAACTCATCTTACCATTTTCAAACTGATGGGAATACTAAGATTGTGAATAAATTTCTAGAAGGATATCTTTGTTTCTTTTCATCTGATAAACATATACAATGGTTTAGGTGGTTTCCCATGGCGGAATTGTGGTACAACACATCCTTCCATACTTTATAAAAAATGTCCCAATTTCTAGCACTTTATGGATATCATCCTCCATCCATTACATCACCCTTGAAAGAGAATACAAAGGTTCAAGCAGTGGAGGACCACATAGGGGACCAATAAGAGGTTCTCAATCTTTTGAAGGACAACTTGGTTATGGCACAAAATATGATGAAAAAACAAGTAGATCAACATCATAGTGAAAAGGAATTTGATGTGGGGGATTGGGTATTTACAAGGCTACAACCATATAAACAAATGTCCCTCAAGAAAAAAAATGACAATAAATTAGAACCAAAATACTATTTCCCTTGTAAGGTTTTGCAAAGGATTGGAAGTATGGCTTACAAATTGGAGTTTCCTCCATCTTCACGTGTACATACAGTCTTCCATGTTTCTTGCTTAAATAAGTTCATCAATAACAAGATCCTAGTCCAAACTATTTTACTATATATTAATGAAGAAAGGAAAATCATACTAGAACTAGAAACAATCCTTGAAACAAGGATCAATCAATTGAGAAATCGAGCAATTACATAGTACCTCGTCAAATGGAAGAACCTACTAGTGGAAGAGGCGACATGGGGAGATGAGTTATTCTTGCAGAAACACTCATGGTTAGCCAAGTGTTGAGGACAATACTTGTTCGAAGGGGAGGGGCATGTTAAGCCCTAGAAAAATCCCCATGTTATGTATAAAACCGCTTATTAAAGCCCTAGATATTGAATTATTATATTTCTAGTGTTATATTTGTAAGCATGATAGAACTCTTCATTGCACCCTTTCATTATAATTGTACCCTTTGTCTCATATATATATATACCAAGGAGACCTAATCTTAGGATCATATTAACACATATTGTATTCTGAATTGGATATATTGTAAAAAGAGGTTTCCCCCTTGAAATGGACCGCATTCATTGAATTCTTATCATCTTTAAGGTGTTGGATCATAACAGTGGGCTTATATTGAAAATTCTATAATGAAAATGGATCAAATGTAAACAAGATGCAATCAATTTCTTGTACATTTGTCTCAGATATAGAAAAACCATTTGGTGTGTTCAAATAACATGTTTCATTGAACTTGCATGTGTCCTCAATTGCATAGGCCGTGATCCGTGGATGGTGAATACTTCATGAAATAAAATCAATAGAGGAACATAGAAAATAGAGAACAAACACAAAGAAAAATATTGTTTTGACTATGTGGGCCTTTATGAAATAATTGCATCAACAACTCCACCCACCATAGCAAAGAGAACACGTAGATTAAGAAGTTAGATAAATTTTAGAGATTTCTATAAGTAGAAAGAAATTTATAAATTAGTAGCAAAATTTGCTTTTTGCAAGTGTTAGTATGGATTGAGGACGTAGAGGAGAAAAAAGGTTACCTATATGTCACTGAATAAACAAAATCAAAAGTATATAATCCTATAATTGGTTGTTTGAAATAATGGAATTGATCACAACAAAATGTGATCCTTCACTATATTTAGTAATTGAACAAATATTTAAATTAGTGAAACCATTAATGTAAGAGGAAATTGCTAAATTTTCCCATTTAACGAATGACCATATATCTTGATGTATGATGATTGAATGCAATAGTGCTAGGAATTTATCTTCTAGATGATGGACACGTTTGAAAAAAAAACAAGGAAACTGAATGAATAGGAAGAAATATTCAATTAACTAAGGAAGTCTAGTATATACAAATCTAAGCTCAAGTTCAATGGCAAACTCTAGAACTTGTATACATATACCTTATCTATGCGTAAAAAATGAACACTGATGTACAATAAAACAAAGCTCCATCTAGGAACCTTATGTACACGAGAAACACTATAACATTATCACATCGCCATTTCACTTTAAAATAATAAATTTTACATGTAGACTAAGTTGTAAAAGGCACATCAAATCCATGAATGGAATGAGATCACAAATTTAGCTACGAGAAAATAAGAAAAGGCATGTGCTTGCTACAAAAACAAATGAATTTTCTTATAAAATACATTCTAATAAAGGAATTCTAACAAAATATTTTCAAAGACATCATTGCTCCGAGAAAACTATTGCATAACAATAATATTAATTGATTTGGCCAAGTGTTCACAAATGTGATTACGATATTTACAAGCAATTGAGAATCTATGGAAAAGGAACAATATTGTTTCTACATCGAACATAGATGCAACATAGAAGCTTTATTGAGGAAAAGCCTATAGAATCCTTTAATAACCACAAAGGAGCAACAACACATTACTCCTAGTACCTAGATGACTCAAAAGATAAAGAAATGCAATAATTTCTTTTCACCTTTTCTCCTTTCATTATATACAAAAACTAGCTATAAATTGCATGCTCAAACAATGCTAAGCATATTCGATAAACTAATTATATCATTGCCATAGATGAACCATATAGAAAAGATTGCATTGGCTTAATTTATTGCTTCTACAATATCATTATATCCATATAAACAATTTCCTTTTAAAATGAAAACTAAGAACTTCTAGTGTAACAACATTTTGTTTTAGCTCATTGTTCTCGTTATTATTGAAGTGGCATCTTTTGTGTTTATTGGCATTTGTGAGATACTATTTGTTACCTTCTTGCAATGATGGATCATCTAGAATCCAAAAGCATTGTAGAAGAAAAATAAATGGCATGCTTGAAAACAAACCATAGTATATTCGTTTACTAGACATGAATAAAAATGTAGTTGAAAGAGGGCACCACAAAGACAACAATCATGTATTGACAAGAAAACTTGGTTAACTAGCAAGCTAGGTTTAGAGTTCAAATTGCTAATGGAACCTAAACCACATAATCGTGAACTCAAATTTAATGTAAAATTTCACAAGCACACCAAGTTCACTAAAAATAGTGTTTATATACAAGACAATATGCAATGGACACAATGAATCCATCAATCTAATGAATAGTCCTACCATCTAATTTATGTGCAAATAGATTTCTTTCAAATTCAAAGAATGATATCTAATTTCAATTGCTAATTAATAAAAACACAATTAACCATCAAAACACAAGGCACACAATACATCAAACCATAATCTATACCAGTAAACTAATATAAATTACACTATACAAATATTGAGAAAGAAACTACCTCTACATGAGAAAATAGTTATGCAACTCCATGAAAACATGATTATAGGGTTACCATGCAAAAAAAACAAACAAACAAGTTAACTCAATTTAATGCTTATGCAATATTATTAGCTTCATATAAACTACATACATTTAGAGCATGAACTAGGAACTTCTACTATAATTGAGTTTTGTTATAATTTATTTTTTCCAATTAAATTGAACCCCTTTTAATGTAATTGGGTTTTGTTATAATTTATTTTTCCCAATTAAATTGTGATACACGACATGACAGAAAACAAACTGCACTCTATGCTTATTAGACATGAGAGGTAAGCCACATAACCATGAACTTGAGTTCAATGTAAAATGAGACATCACGTTCACCAAAACAAAATTCAGTAGGGTCTTAAAGTATCGTAAAGATTGGTATTAGTAGAGATTGGAGAGATACATCAATTGCACAACTTCGATACTTTTTTCCACTTTTTATTTAACCAATCATAATCCTTGAATCCATGATTGTTGGGGTTTAAAACAAAATCAAAATAATTTAATTTTTAAATTCCACAACTTAGAACTTGGAAGGATAGAATTTTATTAATTTCTCTTTTAATTGTCATTCAATTGAAATTCACCCATACTTTTCCACTTTTGTGAATAGCAAAGCTAAATCGTAACTTCAAAGACACAAGACTTGAACTTAAAAAGTGTGTGCACTTTTCACATCAACTTCCATTCCTATTACTATATAAAAAAATTAAGATTTCGTTTAAATACCTTACCTATGTAATCATTCATTAACATATTATGATCTTCTAAATTTAATTTATAAAAAAATTAAGATTTCGTAAAAAATTAAGATTTCGTTTAAATACCTTACCTATGTAATCATTCATTAACATATTATGAACTTCTAAATTTAATTTATAAAAAAAATAAGATTTCGTTTAAATACCTTACCTATGTAATCATTCATTAACATATTATGATCTTCTAAATTTAATTTCCTTGCAAAGTGAATTTAAACAAATAAAATAACTTCAATTAATTTTGTTGGTTATGCTAATGATTTTTTTTATTTGTTTATAAGGCAATGAAAGAAGGAAAATCAATAGGTTGAATTTAAAATATTAAATAATTTTATCAAATATTTAGAGATCAAATTTCTTATTGTTTAAATTTAAATTTATATATTATTATGTAAATATGTATACTTTTAATTTTTTATAATTAAATCTACTTTATTTTTATTATTTTTTAATATAAATTTATCTAATTTAACATCATGTTTATTGAGTTGTAGAGCATCTAGCTAGTCTCCATACAATAAATAATTATTTTTTTATATTTGATTCATTTTGGATTTTAATTTATCATCCCTAAATCAAATGAAAAAAGTTAACCACAAACTTAACTTAAAGTTCTCTACAGTTTGTTTATATTAAAGTTCTCAATGTTTATTAATGTTCATTTATATTGTATTTTTCATAATTTGAAAAAATAAAGATAAAAAGTATTTCTGATTTTATTCAAAATATTAAATATGAAAACAAAAATTAAAATATAAATAAAGTATAAATAAAATGACATATTTTATATTGAGAGTGTAAACAGTAGATGATAGAATGTATTATTAAGGCATTCTGTTATATGAAGTGATGGATTCAAAACCTTGATTTATCTTGTTAACTTACTTAATGTGCCCTCATTAATATGAAATAAACATGGTATACTTTGACAGTGCTATATTTAGCCATCACATGGTTTTGTTATTTTAGTGGTTTTTTCTTAATTAAATGAAAATTGTCTTAAATTTTTCAATATATTGTAAAATTGGGATTTCAGCAATGGTAAATGACTTTTTTTTAAGTATATTGTAAAATTGGGATTTCAGCAATGGTAAATGACTTTTACATGTTAAACAAAGTTCATAAAAAAAATAATATTATATGTACAAACAAGACATTATCTTATTGTGTTTAAGGAGATGAGCACTATACAACCTGCTATGTAGCATTGAATGTTGAAGTAGGCAAGATGATATACAAATTGTTGAAGCAGACAAGATAATATACAGACTGTTGTGTAGCATTATAGAGGATGGGAGGGGGGAGAATTATGAGAGAAAATATATTATATTTTCTCTCATAATTACCCCCCCTCCCACCCTCTATAGAGGGTCGGAGGGGGGGGGTAGGGCATTATGAAAGAAAATATAATATATTTTCTCTCATAATGCCCCCCCCAAAATATATTATATTTTCTCTCATAATTACCCCCCCTCCCACCCTCTATAGAGGGTCGGAGGGGGGGGCAGGGCATTATGAGAGAAAATATAATATATTTTCTCTCATAATGCCCCCCCTCCCACCCTCCCCCCCTCCCGGGGGCATTATGAGAGAAAATATATTATATTTTCTCTCATAATTCCACCCTCTCCCACCCTCCCGGGGGCATTATGAGAGAAAATATATTATATTTTCTCTCATAATTTCCTCCCCTCCCACTCTCTAGAGGGTGGGAGTAGAAGGTGTGAGGGGGAGGAATTATGAGAGAAAATATAATATATTTTCTCTCATAATGCCCCCCTTCTCGGGGGCATTATGAGAGAAAATATAATATATTTTTTCTCATAATTCCCACCCTCGCACCCTCTATATACAATATATTTTTTCTCATAATTCCCAGCCTCCCACCCTCTATAGAGGGTGGGACGGGGGGAATTATGAGAGAAAATATTTCCCACCCTCTATAGAGGGTGGGATGTGTAGCATTGAATGCTGCGACATACATGCAAGATGATATACAGAATATTGTATAGTTATATAACATTGAATGCTACGACAAAGATGATCCAACTATATATATATATATATAACATTGAATGCTACGACAGGCAAGATGATCCAACTATATATATAATATATATACCGACTGCCGGCTGTATGCTGTATATTGTTGGCCCACTGAGAGATGCCATAAGGCTTTTGGATCGGTACGAGCTAATTTTTCAATCACAGTTGGAGCTGGATCCAGCATCGCATCAAAACGCCAACACGCTCCTGGGGTGTCTATTTTAGTAACCACTGTAAATCAGGTAACTTGCATTGATGACTTACTTGGGCTCTGAGATGTCCAACAAGATTTTAAGTGTTTTAGTTGAGTCTCTTCTGCACTTCTACAGGCATTGACAAGAGCTGCACTCCACCTGCCGGGTCTGATAATGAGCTGAAATCAAGTAAAGAAGTCAGAAGAAGGGTCATTGACAATAGCTGCACTTCTACAGGCATTGACAAAAGCTAAACTCCACCTGCCGGGTCCGATAATGAGCTGAAATCAAGATTTTAAGTGTTTTAGTTGAGTCTCTTCTGCACTTCTACAGGCATTGACAAGAGCTGCACTTCTACAGGCATTGACAAGAGCTGCACTCCACCATAGCTGCACTTCTACCGGCATTGACAAAAGCTAAACTCCACCTGCCGGGTCCGATAATGAGCTGAAATCGAGTAAAGAAGTCAGAAGAAGGGTCATTCAAATTTCAGAGTAAGTACACTTTGCTTGGAGAGTCTTTTTCTTTAAGAAGAATTAATTATCCAACTTTGACCTAAATGCTGTATCCAACCCCTGAACAATTCAAGACAACGCCTAACTTCAGAACGAACAAGCATCATGAGTGCCACATCGAAATACATTCTGCAACTCAAAGGAGGACTTGGCGCTGCAAGGGAATTCACAGTACTACGAGACATTCAAGATGACGAGTAGGGCAACTATAAATTTAAGCTACGCTCCAGATTTAGGCATGGCACTTTCTATATTATGGCACAAAGCTACGCTCCAGATTTAGCCTTACCTGGGTATGAAGTCACCAATGACGCATCTACAGTCGATGAAGGGACTGAAGCAGTGTACCATAAAATACACGTAAGAGAGTTCCAGAAAACCGACGAAATAAGCATAAGGATCTAAATAAGGGGCAGGGGCACGTGCATACTGAAGTCGGGCGATCTCTTGAATTGGGTAGGGTTTGGGTACAGCATAAAGGTCAAAGTTGGATAGTTTCTGCAAGCAAAGTGTACTCGCTTTGAAATTTGAATGACTCTTCTTCTGACCTCTTTACTCGAATTCAGCTAATTATCAGACTCAGCAGGTGGAGTGTAGCTATTGTCAATTTCTGTAGAAGAGAGAGGCAGCCAAATACTAAGTCCTGGGGACTCAGAATTTATTGGACATCTCAGAACCCAAGTAAATGAATTCATCAACGCAGGTACTGTATTTACCTTTCAAACGGGAATGAGGCTATTTACCTTTTAACACTTCAATCAATCTGTGGTTTAATCATGTAAAAGTGATAATAAAAACTTTCATATTGATGCATTCATAAATGCAAGGAAGTTATGAACAATAAATCTTATTCATTGATTTGAAAAAACCACTAAAAATATGTTAGCATCTTTTATTGTTAACCATCAAATTAAATTTTTAGATTAAAAAATCATTAATTATACATATTATCAATAAATATACCAAGTAATAAGTATCATATTCTTAATTTTCTTTACCAACCTTCTTTGTATATTTACATACATGATTTCTTATTGTTATAGTATTTCTGCAACTGTGTTCCTTATTGTAATTTCGAACCTTGAGTTTAATAATATGCATCGCCAACCGTCCTGGGACGTGCTGCATATATTCTGCCACAGATTTCACGCTTGAAAATATAAGAAATCAAATAGAAGCTTGCTCTTTCAATTGATCTGCATTGATGTTGTTTACAAGAAGGGTACCTCCTCTTATGTTCCTAGCTCCTTCAATGGCTTTGTTATACCAAAAATTTAAATGTAACCAGGTCGAGAAGCAGCAGGAACAACTTCACATTACGATATTTGACTGTAACTCAATTGTAGGTTCGGTTGATCACCCGAACCTACAATCGAAATTTTAGTATCGATACCACTAAACACATTGATGGACGCAATGTTAAATCAGGGTAACAAATAATATCATACATACTAAGTATGTAACAAATTGACAATTATCGTGGGAAAGATTATAGATAGTGATGATATAATTTTGATTCCTTTTAGCAGAGCCTCTAATTCCAAGAGGATTGGATGTAGAGTAGTTTTTAATATATTATGTGTCAATTTTATGTTGAACACATAAGGAATTATGCAAACATTTTTACTTTCAATATATATATATATATATATATATATAATGAAGATGATGATCAGAATTTGTGGGAAGAACCACAGTGTTATTGACAGCTTGTCGTCGACGTTTCGGATCCATAACATGATCCATCTTCAGGACAAAAAAGCCTGAAAAAAATAGTAACATTAACATATATTAATATGATTAACACCCTCTTTTTTCTTGACTTTTTTTGTTGGACAACTGAGAGGGGGGGTGAATCAGTTGTTTACGTGCTTAAACAATTATGGTTCTTTTAAACTTTTGTAGAGACTCTGAATGCTAATCACAATAATGCAGGGAAATAAACAATGGCACTTTCAGCATCATTCAC
>ML777109.1:318501-352649 GCA_009831015.1 Picea engelmannii
CCACTAACCAATTGATACCATGTATCTGATGGTTTTTGGATAACCACTAACCAATCTTGACACTTTTAGGTGTCCAACAACATCCCAATGTATCATGTGTATGATTCAATTGCAAGTCATTGAACCATAATCCTGTCAAAGCCCGCTATCTCTAGAAAATATCACAATGTAATCATGTGAGACATGATGCATGCAAATTTTTTACTTAATGTAAACTCCAATCTGATGAGAGAGAACCAAGAGAAGTGAATCAAATTCTAGTCTGACACATCCCTGAAAAATGCCTGACAACTCAATCAAATGTCAAGCTGCAATGCAGAAGGATCCTCTTGTCCTCTGCTAGGTCGAATGACCATCTATGTGAACCAAACATCCACATCATTTCTCTCAAAATCAAAATCTATATGATTCAACTTAAACTTATTGAACCATAATTTTGCTAAAGTCTGTCATCTACAGACCGCAGTTGCCCATTTGGCAAATTTCATGCCCATCTGGCATACTTGATGTTTGTTGTTGTCGAAACTTTCTGTCTGACAACCATCTTCAATTCCATCATCAATTCCCCCCTTTGTCAGCTGAAAGGAGAGACCATAAGTGGTTTCATGAACCATCTTCACTGGAATTTTGAACTCCCCCCCTTAAGGTGCATGAGAGTTACATCATTGTACTCCCCCCTTCTAGGCTCAAGAGAGTACCATACTTGTTTCATTTGAGTACAACACAAAGTGGGCATGCATAAAAAACCACATGTTATCTCATCCCGTGAGGGTCATGCTCGAAAGCTACGCCATAAGGGGACCACTTATGTGAGGTACAAAAATATTATGTTTCTACAAGATTGGTCTTTACTCGAGATTGAATTCTATGGTAAGACTTATATAATCGCTTGGTTGTTGATGACCATTTCCAATGATCAATCCATTCATAGTGAATCTTCAATATTGCAGGTTTCTTCAGTGTTGAACACCTGTCTGAAGAATGGTTATGCTTGCCACAATGCTGGCAAGGATGGAGATCAAAACATTGATTCTCCTTGTGACCAATTCGATTAAAATGTTGGCACGTATCATTCTGATGTTGAACTTGAACAGGTGAAGTTGAAGCTTCTTGAAGGAATCCAACACTTTGGAACTTGATTGGTCTGGAATAATTGGGAATATGAAAGGTAACTTCCTTGTCATATCCAAGTCCTATTCTATTCTTGTTGTAGATGATTTCTTCCCAAGGTCTGATGATGGGCTTGGAAAGAGTATTATGAACTTGTTGCTTTGAAATCCGTGGAAGTGGATTTAATGCATGTTGATGCATCATTGAAAGGTTTTCTTCACTGAAATCAAAAGAAAACTCTTGAAATGTAGTTTCATGAATATATTCAACTTCGTCTGAAACTGATTCTGAAGTTGTATCACTATGTTGTTCCTTCACTGACTATTGATCAAAAACATCATCATCATATAGAGGGTTTCACTGAACATAAACTAGTTTAGAACACTTCACTGGTTGTTTATTTTTTAGATCAGTCAACTCATCATTCAATAGCTGGGATAGAGATTGAAGAAGTCTAACTTTAGCTTGTGTCACTTGCAAACAAGTTAGCACTAATTGAAGAATTTATTTTTTCAATGCCACTGTGTTGTCTTCAGTGGTGTTTATTAGAGTGTTCAATAACTCTAATAATTCGAGACTTCAAGCCATTTCAAAAACACTAAACGAGGTCTCCTTGTGCAGGTATATCCTGATTACAATTTGACTCGACAGAAGAGACTTATCTGCAACTCACTCACTTGAATCGCTCACTTGAACTTCATGCTCACTTGATTTTGTTTCACACTCACTTGAACTTGGCTTGCTTGAAATTCTCGTTGATTTTGTTTCTCACTCGCTTGAACTTTTCTTGCTTTCTTCCAAGAAGTCGAGGATGTCGGTTACCACCGAAAATGCATCCAAAAATTGATGTTTACAATGATTTGAGTTTCAAGCACTCATCCTTGTCAATTACGACTCACCATGACTCTAGGGTGTCGGGCTTAGCCGAAAATTCACCTTATGAAAAATTCAATTCAACTCAACTTGATTTCAAAAAGACAAGTAAACTTACAAAAGGACAATTTGCAAGTTACAATAAATCTTGATTAAGTAATCTTACAACAAACATTGTTGCAAGTTACAATTGAATTTCAAATGCTCCATGATGTGTTGAGTTCAAAAACTTTGAATTGTCCATTACTGATGTAGTTGACGACTTGAATGCTTGAGAATGTTCTTCACATATGATTGAATGACATGAATTTGATCTTGAACTTCATGTTTGTTGTGTTAAATGATGAATTGAAAGTATGTTTATGTCAACACTAAACGTAATGACATAAATATTCCATAAAAAACTTACCATCACACACAACACAAAGTGTACCTAAGATCCCCTTATTCAATTTTGGGCGGATCTAGGACACAGAGAAAAAGACTTCAATTTTATTATGAGTATCTCTCTTACAATAACCGTGCTCAAATACATTTTGAAACTTTCTTGAGATCAAAATGGTGTATGAATTACAAGCCTTCTTTTGGAAAACACCTATACCAAGCTAAACACACTCAAACATTTACCATATTCCTTTTATAAGACTTCCCATTGCTTACAATGTGATCAACCATAGTCCAAGTTGTTGTATGCCTTTATCATCACATCTCATTGCCAAACCTTCAATTAGACTTTTGACTGCTTATACAAAACCTTAGTTTGAACAAATTTGACTTTCACCATGGAAAGAAGGTTCAAGTATTTTACTTTCTCACATACACTGATTAGCTAGCAACTTTTACAAATGACATTGTTTATTGTTTTTTATTTTTTATTTTTTTTATGAAAAGTCCTTAATATCTCCCACACATGAAAGCACAAAGCATTTATTAATGTACTCTGACACCTCTTACATTAAAATAAATATTGAACTTTCATCAAATTTTGGTCCCACCGACTGAATTTACCAATTTTTAAAGGCTAAACATTCTATCTTTTATGTTTTATAGCAGTAATTTGCCTGAATCTGACGATGTAAATTTGAACAAAATCTCTACTTGTTTTTTTTTTTTTAATTTCTTTTCTGAATGCATAAATGGATTCAACTTGTTGAAAAACCCTGAAGTACTTGGATTATACCAACTTAGCCACTCAAATCTGATTTGATTCAGTTGTGGTAAAACTATCACTGACACAACCGACAATTTCAGTCTTCTTACAAACTGTGGTTCGGCCTCCAATTTTTTTACCAATTAACGCCGACTCTCCTTCCTACCTGTGCAGACCTTAAAAAAAACTTATTGATTATTCCCGTCGTGGCCACGTCTGGGGCATATTCCAACAAGATCTTCTGACTGGGAGGTTGACTCTGGCAGGTTTAGATGTGCATTCATGTCTGCCTATTATAAACAGTTCAAACCATGCATGGGCTGGGGCACATTATTCAATTATAAAAACCAAAATAAATGGTAACTTCTTCAACTGCCTCCTGTTAAACTTTTAATTTTCACCAACCGACTATGCAACATGAACATGCACGCAAGAAGCAATAACTCATTCTCCTTCTTCGCTGGCCAATAATGCAATTAGTGGAACCACGTCTTCCACTCAAATTGATTTGGATCTTTAGCAATGATTTGGTCGATATATTTCCTTTAGCATCGGTGGCATTGACAAAGTAGAATTTTCTGCCATGACGCTTCTAGTCCAGCCATGTGCTCTTGCATGAGAAAAATATTCAATCCCAGTGACATACGTAGTCAAATCATCACTGCAAATAGAACAAATGACACATGAATTAAGGAAAATCCTATTTGATCTTCAGTCTCCCTTAATGCTCCCGGATTTATCATCACAATGTGTTTCCACCGCCTCTGGTTAGCTTGTAATTCTTCAAATTCTGGAGTTGGAATCACCATGCCATTGCAGAATCAAGAACCAATTCTTGTCCGTACTCTCCTGTTGGATGATCTCCGCCAATTTCAGCAAAAGGCAGCTGAATTAGTGAAATCCCTTCAAAATTTGCATGAAGATAATTCTTCTGTATACGACTCAAATGGCCTTCGAAATTACAGATCTAAGTAAAACCCGTTCAAATATAGGAGAGGTTTCTAAAGCAAGAATATTGGAATTTTTTTTTTCTCAATCCAAGAATCGAGATTTTTTTTTCAATTTGAGTTTGCTACAGTTGAAGGCTCGCATGTAATTCTCTGAAAATACCATTTTAATTGTAGATTTTCGATCATCGTTTTTTACCCGGTGCTCTCCAAATCGCCTCATGCCATGATCCCATAAATTTCAAATAGCTGAACTCTTCGACCAACTATCGCCCCACTCTCTTTCCAACGAGTTTTAAATAGTTCTTTCCATCAGATCACACATCAAAACATATCAGAATCCCTTCTACACTATGGATACACAATGAAAATTCGTATCCAACCAATAGGTTTGTCTCGACCTTAGCCCACACAGATAAGCTCGACCCTTCCTTCTTTGCGAACCGATTACCAAAATTTTCTTCTCCTCTACTCTCAGATCTTAGATCGCTGGAATTATTGGATTGTGACAGATTGCTGAAACAGATCTCAAATCGCTGGATTTGTTGGATTGTGACAGATCACTAACACAGATCTCAAATCGTTGGAATTGTTGGATTGTGACAGATCGATAACACAGTTCTCAAATTGCTGGATTTGTTGGATTGTTAGAAAACCTCCACAAGAACTACCTTCTTTGTTAGAAAATTCCAATGCATTAAACTCTTTCACAAAAAATAACACAAATGAAGGAATAAGGATCAAGCAGGTTGAGGTTTTCATGGAGGACACACTCAGGCAGGTCCATAGAATAGAGAACCGAATGTCATGAATTCTATGGTGGTATGTGAATTCATATGGCGAAAAAGGTGACTTTGGAAATGAGACCAAAACTCTGATTAGTCAAAAGAATGTAGTGACATGGACAGGTCAAACGATTGTGGAAGGATAAACTTAATGAAAAGTGCTGGAAAATAATATTGAAATGTCAACCTATGGACGTTATGTTTGACATATTGAATTGGGATAGTTTGATAAGAAGTGGATCAATTAATCCAAAAAAAATTCCAGTTTCAGCTTAATCTAGAATCAATATCACTGATCTAAAATTTGGATTCAACAATAGATCTTTTTATTCATAAAAAAACACCCACGCAAAAAAGATATTTCCCAATACTACAGATGAGAGATACCTGGCAATTTGCTAATGTGATTGATGTTGATTTCCAACAGATATTTATGTTCCATACGAATTGTTACCATAACGTAAAGGAGGTAGTTCAGATCGTGCTTGAGAAGCTAAAATTTCTTTGACATGCCAAGATTAGCCATCATCCATCAACTCGATTCTGAATTACTCATGGAAAAACTACCATGAATACATCATGCCCTTAAGACCATAAGAAGCTCTAATACCAATTGATAAAATATAGACAAGAACAACAACATGGCGGAAAAGGCTCACTAGCCAACACACATTATTATTCACTCCAATGTTACATATTTATAGTACAATGGGTGATGCCACCTCATAGAGAGATTTGCTCTAGATCCTAAAATCATGCATGATGACTAGGCTAGGCAATCTTAACTAAATCATTAGTCATCACTTGAGGATATATTACTAATATCCTAAATGAATAATACAAATATAGGTGACAATTTAGACTTAGTGATTGGTAAAGGTAAGCCATAGGCTAACACAACGTACAGTTCTCATATTCTTCACTCAATCCTAGGCTGCAAACACATGAGTATTGTAGCCACCCATTAAGACTATCTCGGGTGAGACGACACAGTGCACCCTGTGTGTTGCGTTGCCTTCTAGTTTACCAGGAGGGTTGATAGTTTTAGAGGCTTTGTTGGAACCCCGAACAGACATGAACCCTGGGTCACTCAATACAAACTCAGACAGGATATATAAGTAACCAACAAATGGTTTTGTTGTCGTTGGTAGGAACAACAGAGGATTGAGTAGATGAGATATGTTGAAGATATGTTAAAAGATGTGTAATATTTGCGGGAGGCGGAGAAAGAGAATATTAAAGTAGAGAAGAAAGAAATGAGCCACTAGAAGGGGATGTTGAGACCGTGGAATCCCACAAAAGAAGAGATCGAAAGCTGGCTAAGGACAAAAGAGATGGATTTTGCACGAAAAGATAACAGAAACCCTAGAATAACACCTCGTAAATATCTTGAGAAACATGTATTTACTGATTTGCATGAAGTCTTTTTCTATGATTTTCCACACTTATTGCATGAGTGGATACTAAGGTTGAAGGATAACCACGCAATGAACCAGATCTGAAAATTAGAGTGGACCCTGATACAGATTGAGAAGTTACAATAGGTGAACAAGAAATTCACCCGTGCAGTAGATTTTTGGCTTGACAATATTGTAACAGGATTTATAACAGAGTTTGCAGTAGATACAAGGAAGTCGTATAGCATAGCGGAACAAGAGTTTCTACGTGAACCTCGAGGAAGGTACATTAGATCATTGTATACTTCTATTAAGATACTTCTATACAACAAAGGTGTAATGACAATAGAGTCAGACAACTAAACTTCCATGTGTGCATGGGGGAAGGGGGGAAGCACTGACAGAAAGAGGAGAAATGAAAGGAGGAAAGGATAAGGGAAAGGAGGAACCCTTGGACCCAATCATGATCGATAGCGACTAGATCAAGAAGATCATGTCAACAACTGGAAAGACGCATAGCGGAGTACCTTACCAATACAATATGAATACCAATAAGAGAGTCGTAGCCACGAGGGAAGGCTTAGCGAGCGATGAAGAAGAGGCAGAGGATCTTCAGGTTGTGGAGCAGATTGAGGAAATCCTGCACACAACATATGAGAGGAAGATGAGAGGTCCAAGAATGAGAAGAGAAGGAAACAATCCTATCCATATTAATGTCAATGTGGAACCCATAAACCCATGTGCAACTAATACACCAAAGAGAACACCACTGTTTAGACAACCGAATTTCGGGAGAAGAAAGATAGAAGGAAGTACATCTACACAAGGAACAACAACTGGAGGAGCCAGTTCAGGATGCACCATTCAAGTATCTACACCGCACATAGGTAGTAGTTCAACGTTCAGAATGGCCGGACATGATCCCACCATCAGTTTACCAGAATTTAAAGGAGAAGCGTCAAAGGACCCATAAAAACATTTGTTCATTTGTGAGAAGATTTGGGAAGCAAAATAGATCACAAATGAAGATACTAAACTGGCACAGCTAGCGATTACACTAAGGGATCGCGCATTGGATTGGTATATGAGTTTATCTACAAACAATCCACCAGGGACAACCAGAACAATTGCAGACATCAAGAAACTACTGATAAAAAAGTTCTAGAAGCCAAGTTCAAAACATCAGTATATGAATGAGATGATCAAAATTAGACAAAAATCGGAAGAATCCATATGGGAAATTGACCAGAGATTCAAGCGACTAAAGGAAAAATTGAAATATCTCATGACCAATACGTAGCATAGACACATGTTTGTCAATTCACTGCTACCACACTTCAAATATCCATTACGACAACAGAAGTTTCAGACACAGGTAGGGGCTCTGCAGACAACCCTACAATGGGAATAAAACTAGTATCAACAAACGAATCCAACCATTGAAGAACTAAAGGAGGATTTGAAGAACTTAATGTTCCAGTTAAACCAGAATAAGAGTAAGGAAAAACAAGAAGTTGTTTGGTGTACTACATGCAGGATGGAAGGGCACCACAAGAATGAATGTCCAATATTCGCACAGTATATGGCAACAGGAATGCCAAACCTGTTACCAACAGGAGGACTATGGTGAAAAATATGTAAGAAACCGAGCCATGATTCATATCACTGCCCAATGATGTAGAAATAACAGACTGTTCCAAAGAGTTCATATTGCAACTTTTGCAAGTCAGTGGGCTATGATGAAAAAGATTGTAGAACTATGGATTTGATGCGAGAAAGGAAATCAGGTGCATATAGAGTGCAGGAAGAAATGATGACTGGGCAATATGCACCACAATTTAATCAAGTTCCAGCCCCATACAACACTGCACAACAACGATATAATATTGCACAACAACCATATAATACCGCACAGCCACAGTACAACACAACGCAACCTCAGTACAATACTGCCCAGTACAATCAGGCACCTCAGTATAACACACCGAGAGGAGATCAAGTAGGCTACAGAGGTGGAGAACGAGCGAGAGGAGGTTTTGGAAGAGGTAGAGGACCATTGGTATGTCACAATTATCAACAACCGAGATATTACTCAAGGGAATGTCCACTTCCACCAACAACTTGTATGTATTGTCGTGCATCAGACTGTGATATGGAAGAATGTCTAACATTATTAGTAAAAACACAAGAAAAAAGGAACCAAAACAACCAGAATGTTCAGTGGATTTCAGATGAAGTGAGGGATGAAGGATAAAACATCAACATAGTTACTCATGGAGGAGCTAAAAAAGGAAACAACACGGTCTGACAAGAGCCAGTACAACACCAGTGGGTGAAGAAGAATGCCGAACCAAGGAAGAAGTTTGATGCGCAGAATGAGAAGGAGATATTTAAGCAAGCCAGACAATAATTTCAGAAGGAAGACATGGCGTCAACTTCAACTGTGTAGCAAAGCAAGGAACCACCGCAGTACGATATGCCTATGTTATTGGATCATACCAACGAAATGAAATCCATAGAACAAGTAAGTACAATCAAAGGCTTTTTGCAATCATGTGTCAAAGTATTAAATGATCCATCAACTCTCAAAATATTGCAAAACATATTAGAAATATGTAGCATAGAGACGGAAGGAAAACTAGAACAAAAGACAGTCAATCACCTACATACAAGCAGAAGAACACGTAGGGAGTTCAGATTGAATGCCAACATCAAATATTTCAACATGGGAGATATCATACTGGATTTAGGATCTGAAGTTAATATATTACCAAAGAAGACATGGCAATGCATTGGAGAACCCACATTAGGATATTCACCTGTTCAACTAAAACTAGAAAATCAACACAGAGTCCTACCAATTGGTAGAATGAAAGGAGTGACAGTAGACCTGGATGGAGTGCACACTAAAGCAGACTTTGATTCAAGTGATTGAAATAGTGGACGACACAACACCATATCCAATATTTCTTGGATTGGATTGGGCATTTGACAACTAGGCCATAATTAATTTGAAGACACGAAAAATGAAATTTGAGTCAGGTGAATACAGGGTCATCGTGCCATTAGACCCATCAGAAGAGGAAAGGTTTGTGGAACCCACTTGCCTAGACTTAGAGGAAATAAACCAGTTGTATAGAACAACTACGCGTGATGAGGATTACGTAAACCAAACTGTAGAAGGAATACTCAATTGGTGGAGCATTACTTCATGTGAAACAGACTCAGATGCTGGTTTAGAGAACTGACAACAAAGGCTACACGAAGTTTCCATGAGAAGATGTGCACAAATAGACCGCACAGTAATATGGGTAGGCACAGAGATAAGGGAACCACCCAGTTTCCACGAAATAAACGACCTAGAAACATTCTTGGCACAGTATGAAGACAAAGTTTTAGAGAATACGAGACTCGTATCACTTGATATAACACTCAAGGCCACACTGCAAGATGGTGGGGCACACACAAAGAGACAATCACAGATTGGTACCAATGTAAGCAGTTACTGAGCATACCGTTTGGTACAAAACAAAAAGACAACAAGCAACATAAGTATGATGGACAAGGAGCACCAACGAAACACTTGGAGAAGTGCAGAACATTATGGAAAATGACACCCCCATAGAAATGGCCTCATCATTTTATACACACTCTAGAGGGCATACCAAGAAACTAGTATATAGACCAGGAACTGCGCAAAAGAACTGTGACCTAGACGGTATTGCAACATAATTTTACAGTCACTTTTTCATTCGAGCATGAGAACCCCAACATAGATGTAGCTTTGAAACATATAAGAGGAGTGATATTCATCAAGGAACCAGAAGTCGAACTCATAACAGAAGAACAACAATGCAACAAACAGACAGTCAAAGAACTGTTGTCATGCTACCATGTGCAGGAGGAAGCACCAAATGAAGACGATATGCACGATATTCAGATCGAGGAAGAGGAAGGTGAAAGAGGAGTGGAGGGTCCACCTATAGAATCAAAATTCATTGTTTCACCGATCAAGGTGAAGAAATTCAACATTGAGACAGTTGAGAATCCAAAAATGGCCAGCATTGGAGATTACTGGGATGAGAAACCAATAGAAAGCATAACAGAGTTACTGTGCGAGTACACCGACCTATTTCCCACAACATTTATAGAGATCAAGGGTATAGCAAGAGAGCTAGGAGAAATTAATATACCACTCAGAGCTGAAGCGAGACCGATCAGACAATGACCATATAGATTGAACCCGATATATAAGTAGAAAGTCAAAGTTGAGATCGATAGGATGCTTGAAGATGGAATCATAGAACTAGTGGAAGAATCAGAATGGATAAGCCCGTTGGTAGTTCAGGAGAAAAACCAAGGAGGGATAAGGATATGCGTCAACTTGAGGAAGTTGAATGATGCATGCCTACATGACCTATTCCCTACACCTTTCACGGACGAAGTATTGGAGAATGTAGGAGGACACAAAGCTTACTCATTCACTGATGGATTCTCAGGCTACCACCAGATCAAGATAGCATAGGAAGACAGATACAAGACCACGTTTTCTACAGAATGGGGATCCTACCAGTACACAGTCATGCCGTTAGGACTGAAGAATGCACCAACAATATTTTCTAGAGTAGTCATCGCCACGTTTAAGGAATTTATCCACCAGTTTCTAGAGGTCTACTTGGATGATTGGACTATATATAACTTGTTGAAAGACCATGTAGAGGGATTACTGTTGATGCTAGAAATATGTAGGCATTTCTAGTGATGCAGGAGCATCGTCAACAAAGCCCACGTGGAGGGACAACTCAACGCCATAACGTTCCTTTTTTAAATTAATTGGAATCTAAAAGCTAGCATTTTTCTGTAGATCTGTTTTGAACAAATGATTGAAGAAGAGAGAAATGCTCAGAAATTGAATGATCGCGAGAGGTCTAGGAGTTTCACTCTCAGTCTTGAATGTAACAGAGCTTGAGTAGTTGTTAGTTGTTAGTTCGATAGAAGAGGTAGTCAGAGGGAAACCTAGGACCTTCCTGTACAGGTAGATACATGGCATGCCCAAATGAGGCGGCTGGAGGAGTATTGTTATTGAATAGGAGGTAGAATAGTTTGTTTTGAGAGAGCTGAGACTCTGTTACAGTCCAGCCTACACATATTGTAATCGAACATTCATCTTAATAGAAAGAAAGCATTTTTTCCTGTATATGAACTTTCTGTGTGTTTATGTGTATCATATGAATGTTATGTGTGTGTGTTTACGAGTGATGTAGATGCATGTTAGAATTCATCTACAGGGGATAGATAGAATTCACTATCTATCTATGAGTTATAGATTTGTTATGGATTCTTAGGCTATGAAAGGAGTGCACAACATAATGTTGGAGGTTCTGTAGCCATTGCAAAGACTGCGCATACGAATTCTATTGAGTCATAGAAGAACGTGTCAAGAGGACACACCAGAGTAATAAAAAAACTCAAGAGAAACCTCAGAGTTACTGAATACTCTGTAGAGTTCTTCAAGTGTGCATTGAGTGGACGCAAGAAGTGCGTTATTGAACCTGAAAGAAATCAAGATTTCGGAGGAAGACCTGTGAAAGGACTGCACTAGGCCAACACTTAGACAAAGTGTTGAAAGAAGTTGTTGGAAGACTTCATTGAGTGCAAGGAGTGCGCCATAAGTAAAGTATTTTTAATTTACAATATTAAGGAGGATGAGCATCGGTTTGCCAGGAAGGAACCATGGAAATCTTCTAAGGAAGTGGACGGGTAGAGATCCTTTGTAGCTCTGAGTCAGTTTGAAATCTCAGAAGAGATAGAGAAAATAGTGAATAGAGGAGGAATTATTCCAAGTCCTAAAGCTTAGGAGGGATAACGTCCTAAGAAACGAAAGAGTCCCAAGATAGTGTCCCAAGATAGCGGGATCAAAGGAGAAGGTTCAAGGGCCAAAATCCTTGAACACTTAGAAATATTCCCAATTTCAGGAGAGAGTGCAAGTTCAGGAGGAGTAACAAAAGTCGTTGAATCGAGTTGTAGGGAGAGATATGGACCACTAGATCCATGTATAGACAGAAGAAGAACACAGAGTGGAAGAACAACTCCCAGTCATTGGATCTGGGTGCAAAGGATCGACAATATTTCGATCCATAGGTAAGTGCACGAGCCTTAAATATTTTGGAAGTGTACAGAATAACGAACTTGCAAAGTCCTGAAGCCCGAAGTGTGGAAGTCACACATAGTCGTCGATCGTGAAGGAGGTACGTGTCAACAAATCATGGACTCCAGGTGAAAGTACTCTGGGAGGAACAAGTGCATAGGAGTTTGAAACTTCCGAAGCCCGAATAGCTGAAGCAACTCAGAGCCATCGATTTGCGGGAGGACATGCATAATTAGATCGTGGACTCTGGATAAATCGCTCTGGGAGAAACAGAGTGTGGAGAAGTTGAGACTTTCAAAGGTCGAAGTCTTGAAGAGGACCTGGGCCTTTGATTTGAGGAAGACACATGGCAGAATATCTACCATTTCGGAGAAATCCACTCCGAAATAAGAAAGGGGGCATGGAAAAAGAACTCCCGAATTCCAGAGAGCCGGAGTTCATTTGGGCCATTCATTCGTTGAGGACAGGCGTAAGAAGATCTTCCACTTTGGAAGATAGCCACTTCGGGAGGGAGTAGGCGTAGGATTTTGAAACTCCTAAAGCCCAAAGGGCCGAAGATAACCACATTCTTTGATATGTGAGGAACACGCATCGATAGATCGTTGTCTTCAGGTAAAAGCACTCTAGGATAAGGCGAAGAGTTTAGAATTGAAACTCCCGAAGCCCGAAAGGCAAAATCAATCATAGCCATCGATTTGAGAGGAGGACACACGCCGATAGATTGGGATATCGGGTAGCGCATGCTCAAGGAGGATAAAGGTCCCTGACTGGTAGTTGACCAAGGCATAAAGAGGAAAGATTGTAGTCGTTGATCAAGAGGCATCACCAAGATTCAGAGATCAACGGTCACGCTTAATTGAGGGGCCAGGAAGTGCTCGAACTTTAAAATTATGAGAGCATGCCACAATTGAAACCATGGTATTACTAAATAGACGCATGGCAGTGGATAGTGTATTGCGGGGAGAAAACAGTGTGGTCTCAAAACACTTTCGATCGCTCCTCAATCACGTGTTTCCATGGGGACATATCTCGAGGTCATATGTGAAATAAAGGACCTCACGGGGGAGCTAGTGTCTGTTAATTAATTCCTTCAAAGAGGCCATGAAAGATCCCATGGGTTTGACAAAACCTGCACGAAGAAGGAAATGGGACATGTGTAGATTGGTTGGGGTATAATAAAGGCCTGAAGATTCGATCCGACTCCTTCATTTGAATGATCCTAGAATAGGAGGTTGAGAAACCTTGAGGGGAGAAGGGGGGTCTGCATCAAGTGGTATCAAAGATGATTTTCGTCTTTAGATTTTTGCGAAGGAGACGAAGGAGATAGTCTAAATACATCAAGTAGTATCAAGAGATTGAATTTTTATATAGACAATAAGCAAAGGGAGAAGACAAATTATCGATTCTCTGTGGATGATGGTTGCACGTACATAGCAACAATTGGATAGCGAGGTAGGATGCAGGGAAAAATTGGAAATGCTTCGTGTAATAGAATAATGCACAGAATTGCTAGAAGGGAAAGCAGAGGGTGACAATGGATATTGGAGGCCATAGGCGTGGTCAATATAAATACCTCCAATAGATGAAGAAAGAAAAGGTAGACAAGGAGCTCGGGGAGATAAGAGAGAAGATGGAAAATATAGCATTGAAGATGCATCAGGAGACAAAGGTACATTGGACATATGAATGGCCTTTGAAGAGGAAAGCGAAGTGGCCTGTTGAGAATTTGTTATCCAGAAGGAAGCATCAAGTAATGAGGACGTGGCTAAGGCATGCTGAAAACCTTAGTGGAATAGAGGAGAAAATGATTCACATCTATGAACGAGAGATTTGGAGGAACCTCAATGATGAGGAGGAGGTGAGATCAGTTAAAGGTCTCATAAACTGCTAGGAGGGAAGAGATGAATTTTCATATTTCCAGGGGGGCAATGAGATGAGATCAGTTGAAGATCTCATAGACTGCTAGGAGGGCAGAAGAGAAATCCTAGATTGCCAAGTGGGAAAGAAAGGAGAGAGGAGACTATTTGAAGGTCTCATGGACTCAGCTTATAGTTCATATCAACAAGGAGAGAGGTGGAGGAGGATCAGAAATGAATTTTGATCATTGGGGGAATTCAAATATTCCTGCCAAATAGTCTAGCATAGGCTAGCACACGTGTTGCATATGAGGAGGTGGTGCAACAAGAATCCAAGAAAGAGGCCATGGGTCAAAATTCTCTTAAGGCTAATTGTGCTTGTGATGCAGGTACCACAGAGGAAATGCAACCAACATAGACTTTCAAAGAGGGGGAGAAAGAGCAGACATTGATGTCTGCCCCAACAGAAAAATAGGAGAATTCAGATGAATTGATCACTCAATGGGAGCAAGAGATGAATATGTTGGAGGATTGGTTGGGCAATCCAAAACCATAATATGGTTTCCAGGAGACAGTCATGCATATTGCAAGAGAAGAGCATTCAACATAATTGATCAAAAGTTTTAGCCTGGGAGTTGAACAGGAGATGACTATAGCACTGGAGCCTACAACAAAAGAGGAAGCATACAACATAGATTTTGATGAGATGTATGAGGAACTGGAAGCCCTGGAGAGAAGGGTAAATATGCAGAGTAGGAATCTCCAATAGGTCAAATTGGAAATAGGTTGAGGAGCATACCATTCTAGGGAGTAGCTGGAGGAAGTTGGATTTGAAACAACACAAGAGGAGATGACAAAAGTCAATTTGTCAGAGGCGGAAGTTGAGAAGCAACTCAGTGGTGAGATTGTAGAACTGGAGTCTGCAACAGAGTGGCCAACTAGTGCCACATGAGATGAATATAACATGAAAGTTCAGATTAATCAGATCAGTAAAAAGGAGAAAGAGCACACATTTCAATGTTCCCAAGAGATGGAGAAAGAAGAGAATTCGATGGAACTGCTCAAAATTTTCAGCCAAGGAGCTGAGCAAGAGATAATTGTAGAATGAAAACCTACAGTAGAGGAGGAAACAAAAAACAACATGGATCTTTTTGATTTGTGTGAAGAGATGGAGGCCCTGGAGAGAAGGGTAAAAATGCAAAATCATCTTATCCAACAAGTCAAGTTGGAAATGGATGGAGAGAAGAGGAAAAAAATCATATTGCAGGGGGAAAAATAGCCAGTGGACCAACTAGACAAAGAAATAGAGGAGATAAAGAGATTGATGTTGGAAGAAACACAAGAAGAAATCATCAGAGAAGCATGGGATAGAACAAAACTTGCAGGAGAAAAAAGGAAAAGGAAGCAACAAGGAAAAGGAGCAGATGAACAACTCTAAGAGAAAGTATGGGGCCCTGGAGGATATAAAAAACATGGAAGAGGGAGCCATGAGCAGGAGATCATGATTTTCTCAGTAGCAGAGGGCCAAATTCCTTAATGTAGACCCCCCTTCTCCCCTCGGGGCTACTCGACAACCTGGTCTAGGATCATTCAAATCAAGGAGTCAGATTGACTCTTCGAGACTTTATTAGACCCCAATCAATCTACAAAGGTCCTCTTTCCTTCTTCGCGTAGGTTTTGTCAAACCCACGGGCTCTTTCCTGGCCTCTCTGAATGAATTAATTAATAGAAACTAGCTCCCCTTGCGAGGTCCTTTCTTTCACATATGACCTCAGGCTATGTCCCCACGGAAACACGTGATTGCAGAGAGGCCAAAAGTGGTTTGATACCACACCGCATTTCTCCCCGCAATTCACTAGCCGTTTCCACTCATTTGTTTAGCAATACCGCGGTTTCAATTATGGCCTGCATTCATAATTTTAAAGTTCGATCACTTCTTGGCCCTGCAATTAAGCGTGACCATTGATCTCTAAATCTCGGTGATGCCTCTTGATCAACGACTACAATCTATCCTCTTTTTTCCTTGGTCAAATTCCAGTCAGCAACCTATGTCCTCCTTGAGCATGCGTTCCCCGATCTCCCAATCTATCAGCACGTCTCCTCATCTCAAATCGATGGCTACAATCGATTTCTCCTTTTAAGCTTCAGGATTTTAAATTCTAAACTCTTCGGTTTCTCCCAGAGTGATTTTCCCTGAAGAAGACAATCAGTCGACATGCGTTCATCACATATCAACGAATGTCATTCTCTTCGGCCCTTCGGGCTTTGAGAGTTTCAAACTCCTGTTCTTGCTCCCTCCCTAAGTGGAAGATATGCTGACACGTGTCCTCAATGAACGAATGACCCAGATGAACTCCAACTCTTCATCCTTCGGGAGTTCTTGTTCCACGCCCCCCTTCTTCTTTTGGAGTGGCTTTCTTCGAAATGGAAGATCTTCTTCCATGTGTATTCCTCAAATCAAAGGCTCAGGTCCTCTTTGGGAATTCGGCCTTCAGAAGTCTCAATGTCTCCACGCTCAGTGTTTCATGGAAACCTGCATAGGAGACCTAGCTAAAACATACACAAACAATTCTTATCAAGAAAATGAAGAGAGATACACAATGAAGAATGAGAATCAATGTATATTATTATCTTAGCAATGAGTGAGTGATCTTCACTCATATAGGAAATGACATCTTATAATTAGGAATGCATGCATAATAGTGATGGTCTAAGATTAGAAAGTATAAAATAGAACTAGTCAGTTAACTCCCACTGAACTAGTGTTACTCCCACTGAACTAGTGTGCCGAAAATAGAAATTTCTCCAACACCCCCCTTGAACATCGCTATGGAGTAAAAAATGAGTCTTGGCTACTAGGCCATATTAGGTACTCATGTACAATGCAACTAATGAACACTGAATAAAAACAAAGAAAGAAGGAAAACCACATGGGAACAAAACCTCCCCTCAAAAGATAATGTATCAAAAGAAGAAAATGGCAACTTCTAGGCAACTGTGTTCTTCACTGCAAGATGATCCTGCAAAGTCTGAAACTTGTGCTCACTGAAATTATTCATGAAGATGTAGAAATATTTATGGATCTGATGAAGTCCTTTGGCAACCTCTCAGGCCTTGTACCTCTTGATCATGTGGACCCATCTGCACCTGAAAATAATGGTTCTCTAGGAGAGAGTCATGCTCCTCCTGCATGGCTTCTTTCCATAATGGATTTCCCACAGCCTTATTGTAGGTCGGACCAGTAGATTGAACTATATAGCAATGCATGGGCATCGCAGGTTTTGAAGCTGAAAATACATGAGAAGAATCCTCATGATGAGATCGAGTCCTCCTCGAATCCAATGGATTCCCTGCAAGGTTTCCTGCTTCCTGAAGTGTGGTCTGTGCCTTCTTGGGCATATGTTGAATCTTTGATGCTGACTTATTATCTGGTTGTACTACCTGCTTATTTCCATGTACAAAATTTGAGTGTATGGAATCATCTCTGATGTCTGAAATTGATGGAAGCACAAGAGTATATGCATGTTTCACTGGAGGTGCATGAAAAGTACTCTCCTTATGTGTAAGTATAATAGAGGAGTCATTTTCAGAAAACTTAGTGAATTTATACAACCTTGACTTGTGATCCACCTCACCAATTGCAATGATGGAATTGTCATGCATGTCAATTACTGAAACTAAATCTGTTGTAAATTCAACCCTTTTACCTTTCTAAGTGATATGATAAACTGAGAGTAGATTCATATAAATCTTTGGAACATGTAGAACATTATCAAAACTTCCATTGTAGAGTTCCACTCTCCCTTCTCCTACTACTTCTACTGGAGTATCATCCCCTGTGAGAATGCGGGGTCTTGAGCATGGACTCAAAGAAGAGAAAACTTCCTCTTTCGCTGCCATTTGATGGGATGCACTCGAATCTATAATCCATGAATTAGATGAGGAATTAATTGAAACAAGAGCATGATGATTACCTTTCTTAGGAGCATGATCTTCTTCCTTCTACTTCTTGACCCCCTCTGGAATGAAGTTTCCAAGGTTGTTCTACTGAAGTGTATGTTCCATAAGATCGATCTGTTTCTTCATGCATGTGGATTCTTCATGATTTGGTTTATTGCAGTAAGTGAACTGCTTTCCCTTCTTCTTCTTCTTGGAATCTGAAGAGTCTCTGGAACCTGAAGAATCGTTGAAGGGTTTGGAATATCCCTCCTTCTTGTTCTGTTTCTCCTTTTTGTTGTGTTTGGATGATCCTTTTCCATGATGCATGGTGAATGCATGTGCTTTGAGATCCTTGATGAGGCCCATTTGTATGAGTTTAGTCTTCTCTTGTGTAAGAGAATCAATGAACTGAGCCAACGTAGGCATTTTCCAATTTGTTCCAAAAAGACATCTGCCAGAATGAAAATTGGAGACATATACATCGTATTTTGGTCCTAGCCTGTCCAATATTGTTAGAATAAGTTGTTTATCTTGTGTATACTTGTCAATACCACATTCACCCAAGCTCAAAATAAAATATTTAAATTTAGTAAAGAAATCCTATATATTATCAAATATTTTAGGGTCTAAGGTATTCAACTCTACCTCAAGCATATGACCTCGCATCTCATCCTTCTTTCCAAAGAGTCCTTCCAAGGTGGTCTAGATATCATTTGGAGTCTTTCATGTAACAACATGAAGCCATAAATAAGTGGATATTAACTCAAGAAGTAGTCCTATGGCCTCATCCTTATAGTTCACCCATCTCATCTTCTCAATCGCTGATGTAGGTTCTGTTTCTGTCGCCATTGTCAAATTATACAGTCATTTCCTTCTGAGTTGGAATTTTGCCTTGGGATTCCAATCAAAATAATTGTATGGTGTGAGGATTACCACCAAGTTTGATTGTATAATAGTTGTCCTATCCATCTCTCCCACTATTTCTAAGAACCCCTAAAAATTTACTCTCAATTTGCAAGTGAAAAATTAAGAAATCATGGCAGAAAGGGCACTTTAAGTGAATATTTGTATTAGTTTCAAGAGACGTTCTTCCAACTTACTTTCTGAGAAAATGATGAGGAATCTCGCCAAACTATTGAAACGCCACTTGCATAATGGGTCGATTTACTTCTCACGCGAGATGTTTCCTCAAAAACTTAATATTTTGGGAGCAATCACTGTAGAAAGATACGACCACGGATTCATATCAGTTTCAGGAGAGTATTTTATGTCTTACTTTCTGAGAAAATGGTGAGGAATATCGCCAAATGGTTGAAAACCCACTTGTAGAATGGATCAATTTACTTCCATAGCGGGACGTTTCCTTAAAACGTTAATATTTTTGGAGAAATCATGACTGAAAGGTACGACCACGAATTTATCTCGCCGAAACTCCAATTTTGATTATTCTTTGGCTTGTCTGTCTTGATCCAAGCAACGTAGCTTTGATACCATGTCAGTGTTTCATGGAAAGCTGCACAGGAGACCTAGCTAAAACATACACAAACAAATCTTATTAAGAAAATGAAGAGATATACACAATGAAGAATGATAATCAATGTATATTATGATCTTAGCAATGAGTGAGTGATATTCACTCATATAGGAAATGACTTCCTATAATTAGGAATGCATGCATAATAGTGATGGTCTAATATTAGAAAGTATAAAATAGAACTAGTCAGTTAACTCCCACTAAACTAGTGTGTCGAAAAAAGAAATTTATCCAACATGTTTCTCCCGAAGCGATTTATCTGGAGTCCATGATCTAATGACGCATGTCCTCTCACAGATCGACGACTCCCAACTACTTTGGCTATTCGGGCTTTGAGAGTTTTAAACTGCTACGCACTCGTTCCTCTTGGAGTGCTTTCACTCGGAGTGAACGATCTGTTGACACGTACCTCCTTCATGATCAATGAGTATGCGTGACTTCGGCACTTCGGGCTTTGGTACTTCGCAAGTCCATTCTTCTATGCACTTCCAAAATATTTAAGGCTTGTGCACTTACTTCTAGATCAGACGACTGTCGATCCTTTGTGCCCAGATCCAACGACTGAGATCTATTCTTCCCCTCTGCGTTCTTCTTTTTTCTAGACGTGGATCTAGTGGTACAAATCTCTCCCTGCAACTTGATTCAATGAATGTTGTTACTCCTCCTGAACTTGCACTCTCTCCAAAAATTGGGAAGATTTCTAAGTGTTCAAGGATTTTGGCCCTTGAACCTTCTCCTGCGATCCCGCTATCTTGGGACTCCTTCGCTTCTTAGGAAGTTATGCCTCCTATGCTTTGGGACTTGGAATAATTCCTTGTCTATTCACTCTTTTCTCTATCTTTTTTGAGCTTTCGAACTAACTCATAGCTCCAAAGGATCTCGACCCTTCCACTCCCTTAGAATATTTCCCTGGTGCCCTCCTAGAAACCCGACGCTCGTCCTCCTTGAGCTTGTAAAGTAAAACTACTTTACTTATGGTGGACTCCTTGCACTCGATGAAGTCTTCCAACGACTTCTTTCAACACTCCATCTAAGTGTTGGCCTGGTGCAATCCTTGCACAGGTCTTCCTCCATAATCTTGATTTCTTTCAGGTTCAATAATGCACTCCTTGCGTTCGCTCAACACACACTTGCAGAACTCTATAGAGTATTCAGTAACTCTGAGATTTCTCTTGATTTTTGTGATTAATTTGGTGTTTCCTCTTGACACGTTCTTCGCTGACTCAATAGAATTCATATGCGCACTCTTTTCACTGGCTACAAAACCTCCAATATTTTGTTGTGTACTCCTTGCACAACCTAAGAATCCATAACAACTCTATAGCTCATAGATAGATAGCGAAGTCTATCTATCCCCTGCAAATGAATTCTAACATGCATCTACAACATTCGTAAACACACACACATAACATTCATTCGATACACATAAACATAGAGAAAGTTCATATGAGGGAAAACTGCTTTCTTTCTATTAAGATGAATGTCTGATTACAATATTTGTAGGTTGGACTGTAACATAGTCTCGGGTCTTTCAAAATAAACTATTCTACCTCCTATTCAATAACAATACTCCTCTAGCCGCCTCCTTTGGGCATGCCATGTATCTACTTTTATCGGATAAATCGCTAGGTGCGGACACTAACAGATATCCCTAGATCCACCTGGATCTAGAACAAAACAGGACATGACATGACTCTTTCTCTAAGTTGCAGTCATTGAATCTACTACTAAGGAGGAATGAGTGATGTACCTTTATATCGCTTCCTTAGGTCTCTGTTGTTCTTGCTTCGCTCCGGTGCTCTTGTGAAATTAGGTCCAAGACAACACAAACCAACCAAAGTGAAGATAGCAAAGAACATTCAATGTCAACCTATGCATATGATCAAGGAGTTATGCAATAAAATAAGAGTGATTTTATGGGAAAGGGACATGTTGCTGTATTATATTAAATGAAAGTAGAAGATACAACCAGATCGCCTTGATGTTGCAAGCTTCCTTTAAGTGACCCTTTGTTCCAACACACACACTTGCTCTACGTTTGCATGAATAAGATCTAGTACAGCTTGATAGACCAAATAGAGTCTTCAAGCTTCTATCCAAGCAGATTTCTCCACACAATTCTTTCACCAATTCTTCATTCAATCTTGCTTAACCTTTTCCATGAGAAAACTTTCAATATATAGGAGAAGGAGAGATGGTTAAATGGATGAGGATGATCCCACTAAATCTGAGAAGTCAGTAGGATGCCAACCATGCAAATTCCATCTCATTTTCTAGAAGATTCCCTTCTAGAACCTTCGTGACCTCTTCTCTTTTCCAATCTTTGAAACAGGTTCACACCCTACCTATAGAGAAGACTGCGAATAGTTCACACCCTAAGTTTGGGATGCCTGTGAGAATGAAGGATTTTCACACCCTGTAGTATAGGCAACCTGCGAACTCATCTTAAAAATGTGTTTTTTGGAAGAAGACAACAATCACTTTTCTTAGGAAAAAAGTCCTTGTGGGAGCCCGAATACATCACTTGTAGAGACATCACCAGAGTGACCAAAATCATTTGTAACAGAATGCCCCCCAAAGTATGAGGCTGGAACTTGTGACAACTGAAATACTTTGTAAAATGCGTGTGTGTGTGTAAGAAACAAAGAGCACACCTAATCGGAAACCTGTAAAAAACCAAGCATCTACAGAATATAATACCAGTTCTGAGGTAGGCATTCCCATGCTTAGATCACAAATGAATGGAATCATAAATGTAGGTCATGGCCACCAATCATACACCGTGGATCCATGTCGTCAAAATGCTACATAGCCACCAGGAATACACTGTGGATCTATGTGAGAGGACTTGAATAATGACATTGCCACGTGACATACAAAGTGGATCTATGTGCCAATACAAATCATACATACTCCATCGTAGCCTAGATAAATAAGATGAGATCTAGGGTCTTCAATCCCGTCACCTGAAAGTACGAATCTATCCATGCGATTACATGTGTTGAAGTCAAACATGGTAGAAACCACTTGATTACCGGTCATTGATGAAAATCGTTAACAAGTGCGAGGGAAATCACCATTGATGTCAATGAATCCCAAGGTATCAAAGTACAATATGAATGAATGTGAATGAATAAGCTGAAGTCGAACACTCGGTGGAATCTCTCGATCAGGGATCAATGATGTGAAACCCCTATCGAAAGCGAAGAGACCTGCCATTAAGGCATGCAGGTTCCAAAGTACTAAATGATTTCTAAGTCTCATTTCCAGATAATGAGTTGGAGTCGACGAAACAAGACTCGTCACAGGAGGGCCTTGATGTATCCCCCATTAATGACATGAAATAAGTAACAGATTTTGAGGGTGAAACAAAGTATGAATATGGGTTGAAACAGACACAGGGAAGGCCGACATAGTAAGAATGGACAACTGCAGATGGCCGACTCAATAGAGGGCTCGTGTGAAGTTCTCTTGAACATATGAATGACACGACCAAGGACTTGGCAGCACTGACTCAAAGACGACCCAAGATATGACCTTGTAACAAGTCGAATGAGAGACAAATGGATTTCCCAACCCGTATTCAAATGACGAATAGGGGGTGTCATGTTCAAGAGTGACACTTACTACCATTAATATGAATATGAAAACACATCCCTTTCCCAAAATTTCCCCCACCATTTCTGGCGAGTACCTCTTTATTTTTACACAAGCTCGAGGAGGATAACATATGCTTGTTGATGTAATCTCATCCTTCAGATGAGTCCCTTGGAGTATATTTAACGAACCCTAGGAAGGAGTGGTTCGGTCCCATTGCAAGTCTTTCGATGTTTGTTTAACGAGTCCAAGGATAGAAAACACGAGGCTTTTTCATGTTTTGAGAGTATGAAAAACACTTAAAGAGAACTCTCCCAGTTCCTTTTTCGTAAACGAGTTCGACTAGACCGAAAAAGTGATAAAATATTGCCCGTCGAACATTTTTTTCAAACACTTTAACGAGCATGAAAAGAACAAGATTGCTCGGCAATATTTTCGTTTTTATGGAGTGTGAAAATACCTTAAAGGATACTCCTTTACGTTCATCATTTTCGTGTTACCACGACGAGTACGAAAAGACGAGAAAAAGTGTACTTGGTTACGTTCTCATATATTTTCAAGCGCGAGAATGAACGAAGACTGAGCTCGAGGTTTTTTCTAAAAAACCCTAAAAAAGTAGTTGTACATGCGAAAAAAAGAAAAAACACCTGCACCCCCTCGTTTGGACTTCGAAGTTTCTATATCTACAAAAAACCACACTCACAAGGCTATTAGGGTATTAGGTTTTATAAACAAAGCAATAAAATAATATAAAAAATCAATAAAAAATAGTAAAAAGTGAATAAATATGGGTGGAAAGGACTTTTTACCATTTCATTGTTACTTTGCCCAAAAAATTGTCCAACATACCTCATTTTCCCCCAAATTTCTTTGATGGATTGCAGGAGGAACAAGCGATCATTTGGCGAACGGTTTCAGCCAACGAGGTAATCTCTTGATTCTCTAACTTTTCCATGGTTTATTTTTGGTTTTTATTGGCAAGTTTTTGGGTTTTGAGTCCATTTTAGGGTCGGAAAATGTGCCCAAGAATTCTCGCAGGTAGGCCATGAAGGACCTGTGAGAATCTCGCACTGTGCAAAAGGTCCACCTGCGGGGGTAAAAAATTTAATTTTAAAGTGAGGTTTTTCTCAATAAAAATTATGCAAGAGTTTAAAACAAGTTGTTGACTTCCCTCTCATGGCTCTTTTGTAGGTGTTTGACCATCACGATGTTGGAATGGAGAGAAAGAGAACATGAGGAGGATGATGCCATTGCCAGGAATGACCTGGGTACAGTCGCTGCCCTTCGGGATTGTGGGCTCTTGAAATTTTTCAGGATTTCAGGCATGAGAGCCCAACTCAGGTTGTTGGAATACCTGGTCCACATGTGGGATGTTGATCAACAGTTATTTCATGTGGGAGTCCATACGATGACACTATATATCGAGGATATCTATTTTCTAACAGGGTTGTCATGGTGTGGATACCATGCTACTTTGACCGGAGGTAGAGGCGACAGACTCCCTATGAGCGAGTATTGTTGCCAATATTGTGTTCCTGAGGTAGAGAGAAGCAAGGGTAAGGTTTCCATTTGGGGGGTCCAAGATCTAACCCTACAGACCATCTTGTTTACTATTGCACACATGGCTAGGAACGCGACTTTTCACATGGCTCTCCAGAGTTATTTCCAATACACCATAGAGTGCACAGAGCCTCGGGTTTTCAGCTGGTTGGATGCAGTTCTCCACAGTATGAAGAGACAATTGACGAATTGCAGAAAGGGTGAATTTAAATAGTTTGGGTATGGGTCACTTTTGGTGTCATTCTTCCTCAAGAGGGTCCCACTGCTGTGACTACAGGTTGATTGGGGTTTACCGGCCCCACAGGATTCGAGGATGCTGAGGTGGTGTAACCTCATGGCTTGACACGTAGCAGGGCCTATAATCAAGTATAATGATTCATTTTTTGACTGGTTGAGGCCCCAGATACTGATGATCGACGACTACACATATGCTAGTTTAGATTTCCGAGGGGATCCGGATTTGGCCTTGCCTGAGGATGCTCAGTGGGGTGACTTAGGTAAGAAGTACACATTTTGTTCTTTTTAAATGTTTTTGAAAATTTTATCATATGAAATGTTTTTATGTTTATCCAAGAACTAATCCAAAAATTTCTTTTTGATGACACAGATGTGGGGCCGTATCGACCTCCAAGAACGTCTCCCATTCAAAGGCAAGGAGAAGCGGCTCCAGTGGCCAGATGGGATGTCAAAGACTACAAGGCAGTGGAATAGAACTTAGAGGGGTTGACCGTGGATGTCCAGGATATTTCTATTGGGGAGATCTCGAGACATTACCAGCGCAATAATGTGGGCATGTCCGAGTCTCTTAGTCGACTGCTTTGTAGGGTAGCCCGAGCAGTTGTGTGTTATCATGAGCATCATCCATGATGCTATTTTGTAGAAGCTATGGGCTTCGTATTTTGAGATTTTGATCCTTGGACATAAACTTTTTGTAAAAACTTTTGATTGTTATATACATATATACGACTTCTACTGGCTTATTTTGTGTTGTGTTATACATGTAATGTGTGATTGGTTTATAAATGTCCCAAATGTCTATCTAACACATAGTTAGCTAATGCATCAGTCAATGTATTTAGACATCTAGGAATGTGTTGATATTCGATATAATCAAAATAACGTTCCAAGAGGCGAATTCGTAAATATACCCGTAATAAAGTAGGACTTTGGATAGCATAGACGTTACTTAACTGTAGTACTACTAGCTGCGAATCGAGTTGTATAACCAGGTGGCAGTCATCCAATGAAATAACATCAATCAACAATTCGATGACGATGCTATATTCTACAATATTATTGGTCGCACGACTGAGGCACACACCTTGTAGACTGATAAGTTCGTTTGTAGGGGCATAAATTTCCCACGTAGCAGAAGTGAGGTTCTGAGTACTACGGCTAGCAGCATCGGCGAAGCCAATGTGGGGTGGTGAAGAATCCGACATCTGGAAACCAAGCACAACACAAGATAAGCGGTCGAGTGCAGAGACCAAATAACGAAAAAGCATACTAAAGTAACAAAAATTATGATACAATAAAATACAAGCACTCATGCACAGGTGATCTTAAGCATAGTATTTCTTTAAGTACAACCCATTTCTGGGTTCACTCAAAGGGATACCGTCATATTCCACCAACTCGTAAGCTCCTTTCTCCAAAACTCACCTAACGATATAAGGACCTCACCACATAGCTTCAAATTTTTCGACTCCTAGAATATCCCGATCTTGTTCGTAAAGGAGAACTAGATCACCTTCGGAGAAAACGTGTGGCTTGACATGTTTGTCGTATTGGGCTTTGACGCATTTCTTCTGGGCTTATATAACTAGGGTGGCGTCGCGACGGGTTTCGTCTAATTGCATGAGATACAACAGATGTTCTTCTTCGGTAGAAGTGTTTGGGAGAAGTTCAATGGCTATTTTTAGGGAGGGTATCTCACATTCAATCGGCAAGATGGCTTCTAGACCATAGACTGACTAGAATGGTGTAAACTCGGTAGCCGATTTAACATATGTCCGGTAATCCCACAATGCTGAAAACAACATCATGTGCCAACTCGTTTTGTGAATCCCTATCATTCGTCGAAGCATGGTAATGAGGATTTTGTTTATTTCTTCAACTTGGTCGCTGGCTTGTGGGTAATAGGGTGTTGAGTTTTCATGGTGAAGACCCAACTTTTCAGTGAGTTCGGACATCATGAAGTTTCTAAAGTGGCTACCGTGATCAGTAACGATAGCTTGAGGAACACCAAACTGATCAATGATGTGATTGAATATGAATAATGTTGCAGTCCTTCTGGTATTGTCGAATGTTAGCATTGCCTCAACTCATTTTGTAAAATAATCTATGGCTACAATAACGTATCCATGCCCCCCGATCGAGTGAGGGTGACATGTCATGAAATCGATGCCCCATTTTGCAAAAGGACCAATGGAGACCATAGGGTGTGATCGTATTTTATTGTTGTAGGTTTGGCAAGCGTGGCATTTTTGGATGACAGTTATACAATCGTTGAATAAATAAGGCCAAAAATACCCCACTCGTAAGATATTTTGGGCAGTAGCGTACCCAGAGATGTGACCACCATAGGCTCCAGAATGGCAGTCATTTAGGTCTTTCTCAGCTTCGTCAAATGTGAGGCAGCGTTGAAAAATGGAGTCGATCCCACGATGATAAAGAGTATCACCGAGGATAATATATGGATGGGCTTGGTAGCATATTCGACGACGATCAGTGCTAGAAAAATTAGGCTGGAAAGTCTGGGTCTGGAAATATATGATGATATCTCCGTACCAAAGGTCATCGGAACTGACCAGGAAAAGGGATTTATCGGGTAATGAATCGTCTGCTACATTTTCCATCTCAGAGCAGGGAAGGTCGCATATCAAATCAGAAAACACCAAGGATTTCTTGGACTTAGTGCGTTCGAATTCTAAGTCAAACTACTGGAGTATTACGATCCATTTGGAGTATTTCGCCCCTATCAATTGGCATGTAAGAATGTGCAGCATAGGGTTGCAGTTAGAAATTACCATAGTCTTGCGAGAAAGGATATAGTGCCGGAAACATTGAATAGCTTAGACGGCTTCCAAGGCCAATTTTTCAACATGTAAATACTTGGTTTCGGTAGTCATGAGACTTCGACTCAAGTAATAGATGACATGTTCATCATGAGAATCATCCTCCTGGACGAGAACCATAGCGATGGTATAGTCTGAGGTTGTGAGGTAAAGGAAATAATCCTGACTGTAATTAGGTGGGAAGAGTAGTGGGGTACGTGTCAAAGATAGTTTCAAAGCTTCGAACGCTTTGTTGGAAGTGGTATCCCATATGAACTCAGAACCTTTCTTGAGAAGTCGCGTAAGTCCAAGAGTTAGCTCATCATAGTTCGGGATGAAATGATGGAGAAAGTTTGCCTTCCCTTGCAAACTTTGTAACTGGTGAAGTGAGGAAGGAAGAGGAAGATTGAGAATCGCCTCGACCTTCAAGGGATCCACTCAGATCCCTTGACGTGAAACAATAAAGCCCAGAAGTCGGCCAGATTCTATGCAAAAAACACATTTGTGGGGATTCAAGCATATATGATAAAAACGACATCGAAGGAAAATGGCACGGAGGTGTATTGGATGACCTACACGGCACATGGAATGAGAGGGTAAGTCATCGAGATATGGCTGCACGATGTGATTTATATCATGAAAGGCATAAGACATAGCACGTTGAAAAGTTGCACCGGCATTCTTTAAACCAAATGGAAGTTTTCGGTAGGCGAAAGTGCCCCAAGGACAAATAAAAGAGGTCTTGTGTTGGTCCATGGGTACGATATTGATTTGATTATATCTGGAGAAACCATCCATCAGAGAGAAGATTTCACTTCCGGCACAATCATCAACGATCTGGTCAACGAAGGGGGTAGGAAAGTTGTCTTTAGGACAAGCTTTGTTAATGTCCCTATAATCAATACACACGTGGATTATGCCTTGTTTCTTGTCAATCGAAACAAGATTGGAAACCCAGTCAGTTAGAGCCACAGGGTAAATAAATCCATCTTTGAGAAGTTTCTCAACTTCAATCTTGATAGCGGTTGCTTTACATGGGTGGACCGGACGAAGTCGTTGCTGGATGGGTTTAGCGCTTGGGTATGTCTTAATCTCATGTATCACAATGTCAGGGTCAATCCCCGACATTTCTTCATAGCTCCATGCGAAGACGTCACAAAATTCTTGGAAAAGAGACTTGCATGTGACAACTTCGTCATGGGAACACAAAGCTCTGATATGCACATTTTCGACAAATCCAGGTTTTATGGATATGTTGAGGGGGATGGTGGGTGAGATATTACTTAAGTTCCCTTCGTAGAACATATCGTGTGTAGACTCGGGAATGGTAGAAATGATGACAACGGTTGATGGGTCGAGAGTCATTGGTAACCCTCGATCATGTGTTGTTCCAGGAAGAGGATGGAACAATGATGTCCATCGTCCCAAGGGGTATCTTCCATGGACATAACAGACATAATCATCTTGTCTGTAGGAAAACTGACGTAGAATGGATCCAGAGATAAAGAAACAAGAGAGGGGGTAGAAGGGGTTGCCGATTGAATGGATTGATAAGCAGATTCAACCGGACTTAAAGGAATTTTTGTTTCCATAATGAAGATGATTGTCGGGGTTGGGTACCATCCACGGGTTGTAAGGCGCAGGGGTTCCATGAACAGAGGTGGAGATCATGTTGATCGAGGCGAAAAATGGATGTGGAACATTGGGTGGTGGAATGGGGAAAGTACCCATCAAAGAGGAATCTTTAATAAGACCCACACCGACATTCTCATATCCAGGGGGGGTTTTGCAATGAAAGGTACGTTGCCGATACGTGCATTAGAGTGAAAGAAGGCCAATTGGTCTACGGTAACTACTTTTCCTTGATGTGGGAAATGCACGACACGGAAAAGAGTTGACACAACTGCATGCATGGAATCGATCCAGCTACGACCAAGTAGAAGGTTGTAATCGAGAGGAGCGTCAAAGACCTCCACTTCAACGTTGACCGTTTTTCCTTCTAACGTAATAGGAAACAAAGGGAGGACACCGTAAGGATTAAAACTAGATCCATTGAAGGCTTTGAGCATGTTGTGGGATTCAATCAAAGGAGGAGAGTCGATATCTTTCCAGCAGGTAATAGACATGACACGCGTTGAGGCACCTTCATCAATAATTGTTCTACAAATGTTTTTGTTAGAGACAATAACTTGTATTTGGAAAGGGAGTTGAGGGGGTAACCTTGGAATGTGATCTTCCAAGTAAAAAATTATTAAATTTGTATCCGTAGGGTCGATTCCACCAATAGCTTTCAACAGTGCCTTCCGTTGTATAGGACAACTCTGAAGGAATTCGAGGGCTGACATCGCGGACGGTGCTTAGGCCAGATCTTCGACAATACTGTAGTTCTAGGCAGCACACACATGAGGATTGAAATATTATTTTCGAACAACACCCTTTGGAGGAGGGCGAAGGACTGTATCTAGGCTCGATCGTTCGAGATGAAGGGGACTGTTGGTAGGTGGAGTCATGCGAGATGATTGGACCAACGAAGGAGGTATTGCATCAACCTTCTCTTTGGAGGAAGAATAATCTTTGGCTCGAGTGGTAAGTGTGATGTCATTCTTCTTTGAATCACCTGTACACATTAAGACATAGGATGTATTGGAGGGGAAAGGTTGGTCATGAATGACCAATTGGGTCTATTGTTTAGAAGGGAAGCGTTGTCACAACACGACTAGAGTGGGTGGTTTCGGGGTCCCTTGAAGGAACTTAGTAACCTCGACTTATCGTGGACAATCCTTAGTGTAGTGATCATCACCACAAATAACACAAAGGTATCGGGGTTTGCACTTATCCCTATCGTCAACAGGTGGTGTTTTGGTTTTCTTAGTTTGCGGATTATTTTTATCCTCCTTGTTCTTACCCTTTCCTTTTTTGGATTTATTTTTTCCGGTGGGGGTAGATTGAACAGAGTTTACCTCAGAAGTCTTGCCGGTGGGAGGGGTAGGAGACAGAGCATTTTGAACATTAGAAGAAATGGATTTGGGGTTGTTGCTAGAGGTTTGGATGGAATGAGGTTGGGCATGGAAAGTGCCAATCACTCTGTCAGCTGCATGAGAAGTAGCAGGAGTAGTTGAAGTAGCAGAAGTAGAAGGAAGAGGTGCATCAGGGAGTAAGTCATAAAGAGTACCCATTTGGGAGTAAACGAGGTCGAGGTATTGAGCACGACTGATTTCCTGTCCTTCTGTGACAACTCCACCCATGGCGATGTCATGAGCGATGTCATTCATGAATGATTCCATGAACCACTCTGCCAGCAACTGATCAGGAAGTTTGAGTTTGATGAGATGTCGTCTCCATCGACACTCATGAATGTGATTAGAGATATGAGTGGCTTTGGTTTGTTTGAAAGAACTCAAAATTTCGGTTCCTGTTTCGTAGCGGATCGGTAACTGGTAGTGGGTGAGGAAAGCCATATCGAGGGTGTTGAAGTTGACAAAGAAGCCTCGTGGTAATTCTATATACCAATTCATGGTGGAACCTATGAGGGTCGCTGAAAAAGGCGTAAATGAATAGAGTCATCCATCAAGGAGTTGGATGAGCACCAAAGGTGAAAAGTCATTACATGATTGTTTGGGTACTCTCCCGGTTTACCATCGAATTTAGGGATGTCGGATGGTAGTTTGGATAGAATGGTGGGCCATTGAGGAGAGTGACGGATCAGATCATTTAAAATCCTTAACAGATCAGGGAGGTCCAAGGTGGCTAAGAAGGGTAACTGTCTATTCACATGTGGGTACTAGAGACTTTGGGGAGGGAGTCTGGTCGGTAGACCAGTGGGACCATAAGCGGTTTGCATATAATGCGAAGATCCAAGCAGATTCAGTTGTTGTTGTGGAGGCAAGTAATTCATAGGGTTGTACCCTTGAACAGGGGCGTGGGGTTGAGCGTTTGAACCCCAAATAGGATTGGACGTGCCTGGATATAGTTGGCCTGTACTAGGGGGTATGAAGGAGCTAGATTGAGGCTGTTTCCCCCCAGTCGAGTGAGGATTATTTTGAATAAGATAATTCCAATACTGGGCCAAGGATGGAGGTATGTTTTGTCCATAGGGTGGGGTCGATGGGGGTTTCCCTCCAATCGGGGGTTGCGTTCCAATTAGGATTTGTCCTGCAAAAGGGGATTGGGTTTGGCCTCCTTGGTGAAATTGTCCACCTACAAGAATCTGGTAATTAGGTGTGAAAGACAGGATGGTGCCACTAGGGTCGATGCCTCCGATAGAGGATGGAAGAGGTCCTCTGAAAGGGGGTCGAGGAAGTGTCAGAATGAAACCGGGAATGAGATGGTGACCAGAAGGAGTAGAAACACCAGGAGTCCTGGATGATATTTGTGTAGGAGTGGGAATAGAAGCATTCAACGCATGATATCCAGGTAGAAGTGTTGGGGTGAATCTGGGTGAAAGTGGTGTGCCAATGGGGGCTTGGCTAGCCATTGTAATCCTGGTGTGAGGACTCGTAGAATCTCGAACCATTGTGTAATGGACCATTTGTAGAGGGATAGTCAAGATGTGGTTAGCTGGTGGAGCATCTGTACCAGGAAAATAATAGGCAGTAGTAAAAGGTATTGTGTCTGGATCAGATGTTTCGGGCAGCTAAGGTGTGACCGTGATATCAACACCTGCTCCTGAGCCAAATATATCCCATCTAAAAATGCCAGTAGTCCAAAAAGGATCTTGACCCTCAGGTCCTGTGAAAGGTCCAGTTGGTAATCCATAAGACTGAACAACTATATCTCCGGAAGAATTCACTCGAACAATACGTCTCTCAAAGTTGGGAGGAAGTAAGAAGTGCTCTCAAGAATTGGTAATTTAGAACCGTTCTAAAGTGTTAGTTCTTTCCACTTGTGGAGTGACAATGTCTTGGACTTCACTCTGTTGAGGAGAGCCCTCCAGTGAGTTGGTAGGCAAGGGTTGAGAACCTTCCAAGTCTTCTGGGGGTAGGCCTTGCATTCTACGTGAACGACGTGGAGGGTCAATTGTGATCTAGTTAGAATCTTACGAAAGAAATTCTATGGCCAACTTGGGTAAACAAACAACATGCGCTAATAAAATCTAGGAAGCAAAACCAAGCAAACAAGACATTCTAATTCCAAAGTCACTAGTTGGTGATGAAATCCAATGTCGCAATGATGAGACAAGAAGGGGTTGGGCTAGGGTGGAAAAGTTACGTTGACGACTTGCTTAATGGACTTACACCCTAGTGCAAGCTTCCACACACAATCGTGGGTATACCCTCCAAGGAGACCGAGTGAGTCTGGAAAACGTTGATTCCAGGTACCGTGAAGACTTACCCCTCCACAGTTACCTTGTGTAAGACCCTAAGAAGATAGGCTATTGAGGTTACCACCAACAACAATGATGCCTAGGGGAACAAGCGACAGTCTGATCCACATGCAAGGGCAGGGTATCTAGCCCGAAATCAGCTTGAGAGGCTTCCACTCATCATTGTGGGTATACCTTCAAGTGACCCTTGTAATACGTGCAATCTCTACGTCGAGATCAACAAAGCAAGGTGAGTAACTCTGTCAATCTCAACGCGACCTCAGGTTTGACCCTTGTGTGAGAAGGGCTTCCCAGGAAAAAATGATGCAAATGGAATTTGACACTCCTTATCACAAGATACTATTGTGTGTTTTATGCTTTTGAGAGTGTGTCTCACTGCCTATTCCAAAGCTCTAGCCTAGCTAATGTTGGTGTAAAAGAGCCCTAGAAAAAGTTACTAGTTGAATTTTAAAGTTGTGCAATATTATTAAAGGCTGTTGTTACACAAAAAGGAGACAGAAATGAAACTGATGTTGTGTGAGACTCTGACCCAACAATGCATAAATAGGGATGAATGATGCAAATTTTGTTCGATGAATCTTATTTATAGGAGGGACAGAGGAGTTTTCTGGAACAATGTGAACTACGATGTATGATCTTCTCTGAAATGTAATATCAAACAATCATGAGCAATGCAAATTCCCTATTTGTTCTCTTTCAATACTTGAATGCCCATATTTTTTGAATACAAGGGTGCTTTTAAAAAAGAAAATGTCTTTAATTTTTTATTAGAAACCAAGCAACAGGGATGGAACTAAGAAAAAGTAAGCAACCAACGAAAAAGAAATACACAACAAACACCCAAATCGATCTTTCAATGAAGATAAAAATAAC